>WNWK01013389.1:0-55511 GCA_009830355.1 Cherax destructor
TCTCATATTGATGTTTCTTGTTAATGGATTTTAGTAAGTTGTTAGTTAGCCATGGGCAGCCTAACCGTTTATTCGTAATCCGTTTCATTTTTATTGGACAATGTTTGTTGTATAGTCTATGTAATTTATTAGGAAAGGTGTCTGTCCACTCATCGATACCCTTGGCATTTGGGAATTCTATAGCCCAGTCAACTGTGTCTAGCTATGTTGTGAAGTTATTTATTGAAGCTTGGTCATGGAGTCGGAATGAAACTTTGGTGTATTCTAGGGGCGGTTTACTAATGTTTACTTTAGTAAAGTAAAGTAGTTTTATTTCATTGCAGATTGCAGATTACAAAGGTATCGGTAGTTACAATATAAATTGAGTGCAAGGAGAGCCACTGACATGCCATGGCATTAGGGGCAGCTTATTCTATTCCTTAAAGACTATGTACTTAATATTAGAGAAATTTATTGAGTTTATTCTAGTTAAAAATTATTTTCAAAATTACAATATGATGAAATTTTACTGTTTAAATTATTATATAATGATATTAGATTGTTACTGGTGTTAAGATTCTTGAATGATAATATGGAATTGAGATTATCTTAAGGAAAATACCATTGAGCATTTTCGACATTGACTTATAATATGAATAGGGGGTAACATAATAGTAACATATTATTAAGATTTGAGATTATCGTATAGGAAAGTAATAATGAGCATTTTTCAAAGTAGTTTATAGTATGATCATTTAGTTTTGGGTGAGTAGCTGGTTTTTGAGTTGAGTCTTAAATTGATTTTCAGACAAGATTATCTTAATATTTACTGGTAATGAATTCCAGATTCTGGGGCCCTTTGTGTGCATAGAATTTTTACATAGGTTGATATGAACACGGGGTATATCAAAAAGTGATCTGTGTCTTGTGTTGTGGTCATGGGTCCTATTAAAGTTGGTGAGGAGAATTTTGAGCAGAGGGTTTATATTAGAGTGTAAAGTTTTATATATGTAGTAGGCACAAGAGTAAGTATGAATGTTCTTTACGGTGAGTAGTTGCTTTCCATTTTGAATTTTTATTCTCACAAAATATAGAAGATTTACTGTTATGTATACAACTGCATCCTTGTAAAAATGGTATAAATAATATCAGAGCGCTTGTGCATCAATATTAGACTCCCCAGTTGATGTGTATTGGACGCATGGCGTGATTTGTTTACTCTTGAACATCAGCAAAAATCGAACATTTTCGCTACTTTGCGCTCAGTTTCAAAGTACTTGTCATCGTGAAACTCATGCAGGGAGTGTAGCATTCATGCAGGGAGTGTAGCATTCATGCAGGGAGTGTAGCATTCATGCAGGGAGTGTAGCATTCATGCAGGGAGTGTAGCATTCATGCAGGGAGTGTAGCATTCATGCAGGGGGTGTAGCATTCATGCAGGAGTGTAGCATTCATGCAGGAGTGTAGCATTCATGCAGGGAGTGTAGCATCATGCAGGGAGTGAAGCATTCATGGGAGTGTAGCATTCATGCAGGAGTGTAGCATTCATGCAGGGAGTGTAGCATTCATGCAGGAGTGTAGCATCCATGCAGGGAGTGTAGCATTCATGCAGGAGTGTAGCATTCATGCAGGAGTGAAGCATTCATGCAGGGAGTGAAGCATTCATGCAGGGATGAAGCATTTTGCAGGAGTGTAGCATTCATGCAGGGAGTGTAGCATTCATGCAGGGAGTGTAGCATTCATGCAGGAGTGTAGCATTCATGCAGGGAGTGTAGCATTCATGCAGGGAGTGTAGCATTCATGCAGGGAGTGTAGCATTCATGCAGGGAGTGTAGCATTCATGCAGGGAGTGTAGCATTCATGCAGGGAGTGAAGCATTCATGCAGGGAGTGAAGCATTCATGCAGGGAGTGTAGCATTCATGCAGGGAGTGTAGCATTCATGCAGGGAGTGTAGCATTCATGCAGGGAGTGTAGCATTCATGCAGGGAGTGAAGCATTCATGCAGGGAGTGAAGCATTCATGCAGGGAGTGAAGCATTTTGCAGGGAGTGTAGCATTCATGCAGGGAGTGTAGCATTCATGCAGGGAGTGTAGCATTCATGCAGGGAGTGAACATTCATGCAGGAGTGTAGCATTCATGCAGGAGTGTAGCATTCATGCAGGAGTGTAGCATTCATGCAGGGAGTGTAGCATTCATGCAGGAGTGTACCATTCATGCAGGAGTGTAGCATCATGCAGGGAGTGTAGCAGGTATGCAGGGAGTGTAGCAGGCATCAGGGAGTGTAGCATTCATGCAGGGAGTGTAGCATTCATGCAGGGAGTGTAGCATTCATGCAGGGAGTGAAGCATTCATGCAGGAGTGTAGCATTCATGCAGGAGTGTAGATCATGCAGAGTGATTGGGTGTAGCATTCATGCAGGGAGTGTAGCATTCATGCAGGGAGTGATAGCATTCATGCAGGGAGTGAAGCATTCATGCAGGGAGTGAAGCATTCATGCAGGGAGTGTAGCATTCATGCAGGAGTGTAGCATTCATGCAGGGAGTGTAGCATTCATGCAGGGAGTGTAGCATTCATGCAGGGAGTGTAGCATTCATGCAGGGAATGTCATGCAGGAGTGAGCATCATGCAGGGAGTGTAGCATTCATGCAGGGAGTGTAGCATTCATGCAGGGAGTGTAGCATTCATGCAGGGAGTGAGCATTCATGCAGGGAGTGTAGCATTCATGGGAGTGTAGCATTCATGCAGGGAGTGTAGCATTCATGCAGGAGTGTAGCATTCATGCAGGGAGTGTAGCATTCATGCGAGGGAGTGTAGCATTCATGCAGGGTGAATGCATTTGAGGAGTGTAGCATTCATGCAGGGAGTGTAGCATTCATGCAGGAGTGTAGCATTCATGCAGGGAGTGTAGCATTCATGCAGGGAGTGTAGCATTCATGCAGGGAGTGTAGCATTCATGCAGGGAGTGTAGCATTCATGCAGGGAGTGTAGCATTCATGCAGGAGTGTAGCATTCATGCAGGGAGTGTAGCATTCATGCAGGGAGTGTAGCATTCATGCAGGGAGTGAGCATCATGGGAGTGTAGCATTCATGCAGGAGTGTAGCATTCATGCAGGGAGTGTAGCATTCATGCAGGGAGTGTAGCATTCATGCAGGGAGTGTAGCATTCATGCAGGGAGTGTAGCATTCATGCAGGGAGTGTAGCAGTCTCATGCAGGGAGTGTAGCATTCATGCAGGAGTGTAGCATTCATGCAGGGAGGTAGCATTCATGCAGGGAGTGTAGCATTCATGCAGGGAGTGAGCATTCATGCAGGAGTGTAGCATTCATGCAGGGAGTGTAGCATTCATGCAGGAGTGTAGCATTCATGCAGGGAGTGCATGAGCATTCATGCAGGGAGTGAGCATTCATGCAGGAGTGTAGCATTCATGCAGGAGTGTAGCATTCATGCAGGGAGTGTAGCATTCATGCAGGTAGCATTCATGCAGGAGTGTAGCATTCATGCAGGAGTGTAGCATTCATGCAGGGAGTGAGCATTCATGCAGGAGTGTAGCATTCATGCAGGGAGTGCAGCATTCATGCAGGGAGTGTAGCATTCATGCAGGGAGTGTAGCATTCATGCAGGGAGTGTAGCATTCATGCAGGGAGTGTAGCATTCATGCAGGGAGTGTAGCATTCATGCAGGGAGTGTAGCATTCATGCAGGGAGTGTAGCATTCATGCAGGAGTGTAACATTCATGCAGGGAGTGTAGCATTCATGCAGGGAGTGTAGCATTCATGCAGGGAGTGTAGTATTCATGCAGGGAGTGTAGCATTCATGCAGAGTGTAGCATTCATGCAGGGAGTGTAGCATTCATGCAGGGAGTGTAGCATTCATGCAGGGAGTGTAACATTCATGCAGGGAGTGTAGCAGGCATGCATTAAAAGAAAAAGGCCAGTAACCCCAGAAAAAAACTTGCCACATGTAGTGTTAATGGAAGGGGATTCCCCTTCCAAACACTAGCATACTACTCCATCCTGTCCCCTCCACCTGTCTTCCACACATCAACAACTCTTCAATAAATGTAAGCGACATGTTATTGTACTATTATTTCTTTATTTCCCATAAAATTATGTGTAACTGAATGTTTTATGTTGTAAAAAAATATTTTATTTTAATACTTTTGGATGTCTGAAACGGATTAATTTTATTTCCATTATTTCTTACGGGGAAAATAGAATCGAATAACGATATTTTCTACTGATAAGCCCTCTGGAACGGATTAATATCGTTAACCGGGGGTTGACTGTACAAAATTTATAAATAAGAAATATTTACACTTTAATTTATAAATAAGAAATATTTACACTTTAATTTATAAATAAGAAATATTTACACTTTAATTTATAAATAAGAAATATTTACACTTTAACCCTTTGGGGGTCGACAGGCCTTCTCGGAAACACGTTCTCAGGGTCGAATTTTTTTTTGGAAAAAAAAAAAAAAAATTCTAATGAAATGATAGAGAATCTTTTTCCGATCATAACGACACCAAAAGTATGAAATTTGAATGAAAACTTACGGAATTATGCTCTCGCGAATTTATTGGTCTCAAAAATGTTTATGCATTGGCGATTTCGCCCACTTTGAGCCCTATTTTTGGCCAATTCCAATGTTCCAGTCCACTAAAATCATAGCTATTTCGCTAGAACTCCATTTCTTCTATCGATTGAGTACAAGAAACCGCCTATTTACCAATTTCAACTACCCAAAATAGTGGTCAGAAAATGGCAATTTCGCCAATTTCACACAAATTTCAAACGATGCCAATTTCAAAATAGGGTCCAGAATGAACAAGGCAGACATTCCTGTCACTAAAATAACATCTTCTCTGTTCATAAGTCATGTCTCCAAGCCCCTCTTACATTACTTTTGCTTTCCATTTTGAATTTTTATTCTCACAAAAATAGAAGATTTACTGTTATGTATACAACTGCATCATTGTAAAAATGGTATAAATAATATCAGCGCACTTGTGCAAGAATATTAGACTCACCTGGTCACGGACCGGGCCGCGGGGGCGTTGACCCCTGGAATTCTCTCCAGGTAGACTCACCAGTTGATGTGTATTGGACGCATGGCGTGATTTATTTACTCTTGAACATCGGCAAAAATCGAACATTTTCGCTACTTTGAGCTCAATTTCAAGGTACAGTTGACCCCCGGCTAATGATCAAAATTCATTGCAGAAGCCTGCTCAAGTGCCATTACCGAACGAATTTACTTCCTTAAAACTTTGACTGTCGGAGGCCCCATTCTGAAACTGTCATTCTATGTTGCAAAATTTTGGAAAAAAAATAAATTATTTTTTCTTATGAAATGATAGAGAATCTTTTCCCGATGGTAATGACACCAAAAGTACGAAATTTGATGGAAAATTTATGAAATTACGCTCTCGCAAATTTAGCGATGTCAGTGATATATACGCATCGGCGATTTCGCAGACTTTGAGCCCTATTTTTGGCCAATTCCATTGTTACAGTCGACCAAACTCATAGCTATTTATTTAGAACTCCATTTGTTCTATCGATTAAGTACAAGAAACCCCCAATTTACCGATTTCAACTACCCAATAAAGTGGTCAGAAATTGGCAATTTCGCCAATTTCATGCAAAATAAAAAAAGATGTCAATTTTAAAAT
Source organism: Cherax destructor (assembly GCA_009830355.1). Lineage (NCBI taxonomy): Eukaryota > Metazoa > Arthropoda > Malacostraca > Decapoda > Parastacidae > Cherax > Cherax destructor. The sequence goes on from WNWK01013389.1 coordinate 5,658, forward strand.
AGGGTCCAGAATAAACAATGCAGACATTCCTGGCACTAAAATAAGATGTTATCTGTTCATTAGTCACGTCTTTAGGCCCCTCTTATATTACTCTTGCTTTCTATTTTGATTTTTTATTCATACAAAAATATAGAAGATTTATTGTTATGCAGACTATTGCATTATTGTAAAAATGGTATAAATAATATCTGTGCACTTGTGAAAAAGTATTAGACTCACCAGTTGATGTGTATTGGAAGCGTGGCATGATTTGTTTACTCTTGAACATTGGCAAAAATAGAACATTTCCGCTACTTAGAGCTCAATTTCAAGATCGTTTTCATCATGAAACTAATCAAAATCATCTCTATTCCTGTAAAATGTTTTCCATTCTATCAAATGAGACCATGAAAAAGAGAATACAACCATAAATACTATACGAAAATACACCTCAAAGTCGGCGTTTTAATCCAAAAACATGGTCGGAGTTTTTTTTTCTCATTATGCAGTGTGTGCTGCAGGATTTTTTTTATACTGCACACACTGACCACACAGACCCATTCTCTCATATGTGGGCCTACCAGCTTTCTCCCGTTTGATTTGAGGCCACTAGAATTTGTGAGTATATATACGTTCGAAACACTGGCTCGTAAGACGTATATATACGACCGAAACAGTCAAAGGGTTAAGAAATAATGTCACGTAGGTTAGTCTATTTCAGACCCCCAAAAATACACTTCCACAAGCACTTACAATATTATACTTACATAATTGTACGATTTCCGGGGTGATCGTTAGCCGGGGGTCCACTGTACTTGTCAATGTCAAACCAATCAAAATCATCTCTATTTATGTAATATATCTTCCATTCTATCAAATGAGACCAAGAAAACGAGAATACATCAATAAATACCATACAAAAATAGACTGCAAAGTTGCTGTTTTAAACACATAAAAATGGTCGGAGTTTTTTTTCTCATTATGCAGTGTGTGCTGCAGGATTTTTTTTATACTGCGCACACTGACCACACAGACCCATTCTTTCATATGTAGGCCTACCAGCCGTTTCCCGCTTAATTTGAGGCCGCTAGAATTTACGCGTACTAGTACGGCACCGACCCCTGCTCATAAAACGTACTAGTACGGCACCGACCCCTGCTCGTAAAACGTACTAGTACGGCACCGACCCCAAAAGGGTTAATTTATAAATAAGAAATATTTACACTTTAATTTATAAATAAGAAATATTTACACTTTAATTTATAAATAAGAAATATTTACACTTGCCTTGGAAGAGATGGTGGCAGAGGGCAGCGTTGGTCTCAGTGCCCCTATAGTATACTTCAAACAACAATGGAGTTAAGTTTTGTGTCATCATTTTTCTATCGCTTAACTTACTTGCTACATTGTTAATGCTACACTTTATCGCTGGTTGGTGCTATAGCCTTTATCGACTCATGCTGCTTTAGTATCATGCATATCGTAGAATCACTGAAGAAGGCACATTCTCCCCTCTCTCTTCCTCCTCCACTTTGGTACTTTGCTACAATTTCTTTCTTTAATTCTATCGTGTTTGTCACTTTCTTTACCAAAGGGCTGCCACTATGAAGTTTCTTTGGGCCCATGGTGGCTTATTTCACAGTCACAATCAATAAAGAAGCACTAAATACAATGAATTTATTGTGAAATGTTTGGATGGGCGCGCTGGGTAATGTTCACTCAATGGTAAACAAAGCTAGACTGGCTCACGATGCCTGAGCGGGGAGGCGCGCAAGTGCGGGCAGGCAGACAGGTCTGGTACACTGGCCGAAACACGGGTAAACGGCCGATAGTCGGGCCAAAATTGGGCCGAAAAAAGCGACCGAAACACGAGTCGGCCGATACTCAGGGTAGCCGATACTCGGGGGTCCACTGTACTTGGTGAAAGAAAATACAATTCAAAGTTTTTCTACTGTGTTTACTTTGCTCCAAGCTCCCTTTACACTCAGGATAACAGGCCTTGAGAACCTGAGGTTGTAATAGGCACATTAAGGCAGGGGCGAGATTTTTTAGGAGTGAGTAACAGGGAAAATTGGAAAATTATGGAAAAAAATGTTTTCTTGCCAAAAAATAGTGCATAATTCTGGCAACATGTTGATGCAATTGGCTTGTTTCTATTATATTTCTAAGTATGTTTTTACCAAAATGTTATTTTTTTGTTCTTGCTGTTAGCAAGAGGACATGTTGGCAGTCATTTTTTTTTTACCCCCAATATTGCGATTTTTATGATAGTTTCACTTGAAATACACTACATGGCAACCTCTGTTAGGATTAGGGTGGAAGAACTCGCTTGGTTGTTGGCTCAGTAGCCTTTTGGCTTCCAATAAGGACAGGGAAGTATAGAGCTCCAAGATTTGGCGCGCCATTACCTAAGATTTTTACACAAACATAATTACAGTGGACCCTCAGAAATTGAACACTCCCAACTTGCCCTATTATGTAAGTTTATTATTGTAAGTGCTTTTATAGGTGTATTTTTGGGGGTCTGAAAAGGAATAATCTAATTTACATCATTCCTTATGGGAATAAATTCGTTTGGTAACAGCACTTGAACCGCATTCTGGAATGAAGAATGTTCGATTTCCGGGGGTCCACTGTATCTATAACTTAGGGATAAGTTATTGACATTATTATCCCTCTCATGCAAAGAGTATTTATAAGAGCATCATGATTCTTTCACAGGTTATTGAGGAATGATGGTTCCATTGAATTACATGGGAAGTTTGCGATATGTTTTACGTTTTGTAGTATTTAGTGAATTTTTTTCCCAAAAAAGTTTAAAAAAAAAAACATATTTAAACATTTTGTATAATGCAATCTATTGACAGTAAGCTCAAAAAACTCTGTAATTCGAAAACCTAACTCTTCGTCTTTCATCTGATTGCAACTAGAACATTGTATGTCTTACCAATTTTGTAGGAGAGGGGGTCCCTTAACCCGTAAACGGTCCAAACGTATATATACGTTAGTACCGCTACTGCCCCAAACATATATTTACGTTTTATTTTTCCTGCCTCCAAATTTGGCACGATTGACCTGAGATGCCTGGTCAGCATAGAATTGGTCTTAGCCCTTGGTCTCCAGAAACCACACAGACTGAAGCTGTTCAGAAAAGACAAGCAGCAGTGATGGCGAGTGAGAAAATCAAATTAATGTTAAGCGATGAGTAGTTTACTTTCAGTGAACCTTCGCTGCCCCCCAGTGTGGAGAAATTTCTCTTGGAGAATTTTCTCCACACTTGGTGTGCGCTGTATTAAAAAAATCTGGGACCACTTAGTACCTTGTGGGAGCACCAGTTCAACTGAGCGCCAGCTAGAGCAAACAGCGCGGCAAACACATGGGATTCACTGATGTCATGTAGTATATCTCTCCCATTTTAAGTGTAAAGTGATGTTGACCCCGAGTTTAGTGGCTCTGAGGTAGATATGGCCATAAGTGGTCGAGGAAATATCTAAAACCTTGATAATAACCCATGTGCAACATTCTTTCATAATGTCTTATAACCTATGCCTGTCTGTCTATCTCTGTCTGTCTATCTATATGTCTCTGTCTGTCTCTGTCTGTCTCTCTCTCTCTGTCTCTCTCTGTCTCTCTCTGCCTCTGTCTGCCTCTGTCTGCCTCTGTCTGCCTCTGTCTGCCTCTGTCTGCCTCTGTCTGCCTCTGTCTGCATCTGTCTGTCTCTATCTGCCTCTGTCTGTCTCTATCTGCCTCTGTCTGTCTCTACCTGCCTCTGTCTGTCTCTACCTGCCTCTGTCTGTCTCTACCTGCCTCTGTCTGTCTCTACCTGCCTCTGTCTGTCTCTACCTGCCTCTGTCTGTCTCTATCTGCCTCTGTCTGTCTCTATCTGCCTCTGTCTGTCTCTACCTGCCTCGGTCTCTACCTGCCTCGGTCTCTACCTGCCTCGGTCTCTACCTGCCTCTGTCTCTACCTGCCTCTGTCTCTACCTGCCTCTGTCTCTACCTGCCTCTGTCTCTACCTGCCTCTGTCTCTACCTGCCTCTGTCTCTACCTGCCTCTGTCTCTACCTGCCTCTGTCTCTACCTGCCTCTGTCTCTACCTGCCTCTGCCTCTATCTGCCTCTGCCTCTCTCTCTATTTGCCTCTCTCTCTCTATCTGCCTCTCTCTCTCTATCTGCCTCTCTCTCTCTATCTGCCTCTCTCTATCTGCCTCTCTCTCTCTATCTGCCTCTCTCTCTCTATCTGCCTCTCTCTCTCTATCTGCCTCTCTCTCTCTATCTGCCTCTCTCTCTCTCTATCTGCCTCTCTCTCTCATCTGCCTCTCTCTCTCTCGATCTGCCTCTCTCTCTCTATCTGCCTCTCTCTCTCGATCTGCCTCTCTCTCTATCTGCCTCTCTCTCTCTATCTGCCTCTCTCTCTATCTGCCTCTCTCTCTATCCCTCTCTCTCTATCTGCCTCTTTTCTGTCCTCTCTCTATCTGCCTCTCTCTCTCTGTCTCTCTCTCTATCTGTCTCTCTCTATCTGTCTCTCTCTCTATCTGTCTCTCTCTCTATCTGTCTCTCTCTCTATCTGTCTCTCTCTCTATCTGTCTCTCTCTCTATCTGTCTCTCTCTCTATCTGTCTCTCTCTCTATCTGTCTCTCTATCTGTCTCTCTATCTGTCTCTCTATCTGTCTATCTGTCTCTCTATCTGTCTCTCTCTGTATCTATGTCTCTGTCTCTCTGTATCTATGTCTCTGTCTCTCTGTATCTATGTCTCTGTCTCTCTGTATCTATGTCTCTGTCTCTCTGTATCTATGTCTCTGTCTCTCTGTATCTATGTCTCTGTCTCTCTGTATCTATGTCTCTGTCTCTCTGTATCTATGTCTCTGTCTATCTCTATCCGACTCTCTGTCTATCTCTATCCGACTCTCTGGCTATCTCTATCCGACTCTCTGGCTATCTCTATCCGACTCTCTGGCTATCTCTATCCGACTCTCTGGCTATCTCTATCCGACTCTCTGGCTATCTCTATCCGACTCTCTGGCTATCTCTATCCGACTCTCTGGCTATCTCTATCCGACTCTCTGGCTATCTCTATCCGACTCTCTGGCTATCTCTATCCGACTCTCTGGCTATCTCTATCCGACTCTCTGGCTATCTCTATCCGACTCTCTGGCTATCTCTATCCGACTCTCTGGCTATCTCTATCCGACTCTCTGGCTATCTCTATCCGACTCTCTGGCTATCTCTATCCGACTCTCTGGCTATCTCTATCCGACTCTCTGGCTATCTCTATCCGACTCTCTGGCTATCTCTATCCGACTCTCTGGCTATCTCTATCCGACTCTCTGGCTATCTCTATCCGACTCTCTGGCTATCTCTATCCGACTCTCTGGCTATCTCTATCCGACTCTCTGGCTATCTCTATCCGACTCTCTGGCTATCTCTATCCGACTCTCTGGCTATCTCTATCCGACTCTTGGCTATCTCTATCCGACTCTCTGGCTATCTCTATCCGACTCTCTGGCTATCTCTATCCGACTCTCTGGCTATCTCTATCCGACTCTCTGGCTATCTCTATCCGACTCTCTGGCTATCTCTATCCGACTCTCTGGCTATCTCTATCCGACTCTCTGGCTATCTCTATCCGACTCTCTGGCTATCTCTATCCGACTCTCTGGCTATCTCTATCCGACTCTCTAGCTATCTCTATCCGACTCTCTGGCTATCTCTATCCGACTCCTGCTCTCTTCCGACTCTGCTATCTCTATCCGACTCTCTGGCTATCTCTATCCGACTCTCTGGCTATCTCTATCCGACTCTCGGCTATCTCTATCCGACTCTCTGGCTATCTCTATCCGACTCTCTGGCTATCTCTATCCGACTCTCTGGCTATCTCTATCCGACTCTCTGGCTATCTCTATCCGACTCTCTGGCTATCTCTATCCGACTCTCTGGCTATCTCTATCCGACTCTCTGGCTATCTCTATCCGACTCTCTGGCTATCTCTATCCGACTCTCTGGCTATCTCTATCTGACTCTCTGGCTATCTCTATCTGACTCTCTGGCTATCTCTATCTGATGTCACGTAGGTTAGTCTATTTCAGACCCCCAAAAATACACTTGCAACAGCACTTACGAAAATACACTTACATAAATGTTCGAGTTTGGAGATGCACGAAAAACGAGGGACCACTGTACAGTGGACCCTTGAAAATCGTCCATAATCCGTTCCTGAGAGTCCGCCTATTTTCAAAATGGACGACTTTCAAAACCATTTTCCCCTTTAAGAAATAATGTAAATCAAATTAATTCGTTCCAGACACCCAAAAGTATTTAAAAAATATTTTTTTTTTTACATGAAATGTACATTTATCTACACAGAAAATAATGAGATATATAGTATAAAACAGTAATAAATTGACACTTACCTTTATTGAAGAGTTTTTGATGTGTGGAAGAAGGAAGGAGGGGAGAGGAAGGTGGTGTTGCTAGTGTTTGGAAGGGGAATCCCCTTCCATTAACACTTCAGGTACTAAGTCTTTGCCTTCCTGCTACACTCTTTGCATCCCTGCTACACTCCCTGCATCCCTGCTACACTCCCTGCATCCCTGCTACACTCCCTGCATCCCTGCTACACTCCCTGCATCCCTGCTACACTCCCTGCATCCCTGCTACACTCCCTGCATCCCTGCTACACTCCCTGCATCCCTGCTACACTCCCTGCATCCCTGCTACACTCCCTGCATCCCTGCTACACTCCCTGCATCCCTGCTACACTCCCTGCATCCCTGCTACACTCTTTACCACAGGGCTGGCATTAGGAGCTTTCTTTGGGCCCATGGTGGCTTATTTAGCAGTTGTAAGCACTAAAAACAATGGAATAATGACAAAATGTATGGTATGAATGTGTGGGTGGTGGTCACTCTCTGGTAAACAATGGCACACTGATGCTCAATGTGGTGTTTATGTGCCCAGGCGGCTGGGAGGCCACGTGGACGTGTTTCAGACGACCGCCTATTTTTAAGCCAACGGACGAATATCAAGCCAATATTTTTCTGAAAAAAGTGACCTATTTTGAAATTCGCCTATATTCAAGGAAGCCTATTTTCGATGGTCCACTGTAGTTGTTAGAAACGATTAAACTCAGTGAACATGGTAATAATACGGGTGTGTAGTGTAATAATACGGGTGTGTAGTGTAATAATACGGGTGTGTAGTGTAATAATACGGGTGTGTAGTGTAATAATACGGGTGTATAGTGTAATAATACGGGTGTGTAGTGTAATAATACGGGTGTGTAGTGTAATAATACGGGTGTGTAGTGTAATAATACGGGTGTGTAGTGTAATAATACGGGTGTGTAGTGTAATAATACGGGTGTGTAGTGTAATAATACGGGTGTGTAGTGTAATAATACGGGTGTGTTGTGTAATAATACGGGTGTGTAGTGTAATAATACGGGTGTGTAGTGTAATAATACGGGTGTGTAGTGTAATAATACGGGTGTGTAGTGTAATACGGGTGTGTAGTGTAATAATACGGGTGTGTAGTGTAATAATACGGGTGTGTAGTGTAATAATACGGGTGTGTAGTGTAATAATACGGGTGTGTAGTGTAATAATACGGGTGTGTAGTGTAATAATACGGGTGTGTAGTGTAATAATACGGGTGTGTAGTGTAATAATACGGGTGAGTAGTGTAATAATACGGGTGTGTAGTGTAATAATACGGGTGTGTAGTGTAATAATACGGGTGTGTAGTGTAATAATACGGGTGTGTAGTGTAATAATACGGGTGTGTAGTGTAATAATATGGCTGTGTAGTGTAATAATATGGCTGTGTAGTGTAATAATACGGCTGTGTAGTGTAATAATATGGCTGTCTAGTGTAGCCCAGGGAACCTACATACGTGTACCTACGTTACCACTGCCTTCACTGACTTCCTACAAATAAATACTACTCACCTCTCACCCTACATTAAGACTATAAATATTTTAAGGTATGTAATGAATGCACTATCGCAGTAAATGACAAAGAAGGGAAGTAACCCTTGAGAGTGTTTTGATACCTAAAGTCCTTATGGAGGGGGATTCCCAACTCCCTCTTCCCTCCTGCATTCTTCAATTTGCCAACAAGTCTAAAATAAAGGTATTTAATGTTTATTTATCATTAAAATTTGTGCTTTATATATATTTCTCATTGTTTACTGTATGTAAAACTATAGTTAATCTTTAAAAAATGTATTTTTTGTTAATATTTTTGGGTGTTTGAAACGGATTAATTGGATTTACATTAATTCTTATGGGAAATATTATTTCGGTTTTCGGTTTTAGGCCGACCTTCTGGAACGGATTACAGCCGATAACCGAGGGTCCACTGTACTTACAATTAGGCCATCATAGGAGCATTGATGGGCTCTGGCTGGTGAAAAAATAACAGAGCTTGCATGCTGCTACCATATGTCGGGTGGAATTATAGTCATTTATATCATGTATGGTGACGGCAATGTGCATAGCACGCCTGCTCTCAGCCCATATATTTTTAGGGATTTTTTCCTTTTTTTTTTTTTTTTTTCTATTTCTTGTATTATTCATTCTAATACCGTAGACACCGGTTTTCGTCCTAAATCTGTTCCAGAAGGTCGGACGAAATCCAAAATGGACGAAAACCTAAGTAATATTTCTCACAAACAATAATGTAAATCCAATTGATCCGTTTGACACCCAAAAATATTAACAACAAAAATAAATTTTATAGAGAATAACTAGTGTTGCAGCTCTCCAGTGGTTAGCTCTTCCCTGTGGTTGTCCACCAACTCTTCCACATCCTGGCCACAATAGATTCCACAACAGGCGTAGGGTTGTCAAGTTTACACTAGCTTATATTAAGTTAGTAATAGAACTAGGCATTAACCCTTTGACTGTTTCGGTCGTATATATACGTCTTACGAGCCAGTGTTTCGGACGTACATCTACTCAAAAATTCTAGCGGCTTCAAATCAAGCGGGAGAAAGCTGGTAGGCCCACATATAAGAGAATGGGTCTGTGTGGTCAGTGTGCGCTGTATAAAAAAAATCCTGCAGCACGCAGTGCATAATGAGAAAAAAAACTCCGACCGTGTTTTTGGATTAAAACGCCGACTTTGAGGTGTATTTTCGTATAGTATTTATGGTTGCATTCACTTTTTCGTGGTCTCATTTGATAGAATGGAAAACATATTACAGAAATAGAGATTATTTTGATTTACACTGTAGTTTCATGAAAACGACCTTGAAATTGAGCTCAAAGTAGTGGAAATGTTCGATTTTTGCCAATGTTCAGGAGTAAACAAATCACGCCACGCGTCCAATACACGTCAACTGGTGAGTCTAATATTCTTTCACAAGTGCACTGATATTATTTATACCATTTTTACAATAATGCAATAGTCTGCATAACAATAAATCTTCTGTTTTTTTGAGTGATTAAAAAATCAAAATAGAAAGCAAGAGTAATATAAGAGGGGCCTAAAGACATGACTAATGAACAGAGAACATCTTATTTTAGTGCCAGGAATGTCTGCATTGTTTATTCTGGACCCTATTTTGAAACTGACATCTTTTTCATTTTGCATGTAATTGGCCAAATTGCCAATTTCTGACTACTTTTTTGGGTAGTTGAAATCGGTAAATTGGCGGTTTCTTGTACTCAATCGATAGAACAAATGGAGTTCTAAAGAAATAGCAATGAGTTTGGTCGACTGGAACAATGGAATTAGCCAAAAATAGGGCTCAAAGTCGGCGAAATCGCCGATGCGTATATATCGCCAAGATCACTAACTTTGTGAGAGCGTAATTCCATTAGTTTTCCATCAAATTTAATACTTTTGGTGTCATTATGATAGGAAAAGGATTCTCTATCATTTCATAAGAATTTTTTTTTTTAAATTTGCGACCCTGAGAAAGAGTTTGGGAGAGGGCCTGTCGACCCTGAAAGGGTTAATGTAGGGCAAGAGGTGAGTAGTACAGTGGACCCTCGGTTTTCGTTGAAAATTCTTTCCAGAATGCTGTTCGAGTGCCGTTACCGAACGAATTTGTTCCCATAAGTACAAATGTAAGTTAAATTAGTCGTTTCAGACCCCCAAAAAATACACTTACAAAAGCTCTTACAAAAATACACTGACGTAATTGTTCGAGTTTGGAGGTGAACAAAAACCGAGGATCCACTGTATTTATTTGTAGTCAAAGGCGGACTACATCCCAGGCAGATTACATCCGCCTGGGCTATACCTACCGGCTACATACACTGCGTATGTTTAATAGTTTCTAAAAACTACCTTTAGATGCCATCATAAACAAAGGAAGAAGTAATGAATAATTCATGCCGAGAATTGTAAACAAAAGTGTTATGTATTAAGGGCGGTGACTGGGCCAGACGCAGATTCATACAGTTTTCTCTAACGCTGGACCAAAGAAAATGTAATGTTTCCCTCCACCGACTCACCCCTTGATAGCATATAAACATTGCATGTTTATATGCTATGTAATGTGTTATATAATTTTGAAGAAAATATCATAGATGGATTAATGAAAATGTATATATTAACCTAAAATAAGACATTTTGACTGTCGCGACCCCCAATCCTAAAGTCTCTCTCTGTGTCGCAAAAATTCGAAAAAAAATTATACAGTGGACCCCCGGCTAACAAAAAAACTTCATCCCAGAAGCCTGCTCACGTGCCATTACCAAACGAATTTACTTCCTTAAGAAATAATGTCACGTAGGTTAGTCTATTTCAGACCCCCAAAAATACACTTCCACAAGCACTTACAATATTATACTTACATAATTGTACGATTTCCGGGGTGTTCGTTAGCCGGGGTCCACTGTATTTTCTTATGAAATGATAGAGAATCTTTTCCCTATGGTAATGACACCAAAAGTACAAAATTTGATGGAAAACTTACGGAATTACGCTCTCGCAAATTAGCGATCTCGGCAAGATTTATGCATCGGCGATTTCCCCCACTTTGAGCCCTATTTTCTGTAAATTCCATTGTTCCAGTCATCCAAACTCATAGCTATTTCTTTAGAACTCCATTTGTTCTATCGATTGAGTACAAGAAACCGCCCATTTACTGATTTCAACTACCCAATGAAGTGGTCAGAAATTGGCAATTTGGCCAATTTCAGGCAAATTAAAAAAGATGCCAATTTTAAAATAGGGTCCAGAATGAACAATGCAGGCATTCCTGGCACTAAAATAACATTTTGTCTGTTCATCCGTCACGTCTCCAGGCCCCTTTTATATTACTCTTGCTTTCTATTTTGAATTTTTGTTCCCAGTAAAAATAGATTTACTGTTATGCAGACTACTGCATTATTGTAACAATTTTATAAATAATGTCAACCCATTCGTATTAGAATGGCTAGTTGGACATTTATTGGACAATGATGTCATTTGTTTACTCTTGAACATTGGCAAAAATCGAACATTTCCGCTATTTTGAGCTCAATTTCAAGGTACTTTTCATCATGAAACCAATCACAATTATTTCTATTTTTGTAATATGTTTTCCATTCTATCAAATGAGTCCAAGAAAACGAGAATACAACCATAAATACCATACGAAAATACACCTCAAAGTCGGCGTTTTAATCCAAAAACACGGTCGGAGTTTTTTCTCATGCACTGTGTGTTGCAAGATTTTTTTTATACTGCACACACTGACCCATTCTCTCACATGTGGTCCTACCAGCTTTCTCCCGCTTGATTTGAAGCCGCTAGAATTTTTGAGTACAGTAGGGCCCCACTTATACGGCAGGTTAGGTTCCAGGCTAGCGCCGAAAAGCAGAACGCCATTTTTTTCCACTTCTAAATGCATATAAATGCCAGACAACAAGCTTACACTAACTTATATTAAGTTAACAATAGCACTAGGCATTAAAAAAACACAATAAAAAGTAAGATACACACAGAGTACATTTATTACTTACCTTAAAGTAGTAACATTGGCTTAAAATAAACTGTGAACCAATTTATGAAAAGATCAGTAGTCATCCAAGCTTTCGAATTGGATTTAAAATAAACAGGGAGGCTACCTTTTGCATAGTTCTTTAGGGCCCTAGGATTCTCTGAGTGATAAATTATCATAGGTTTTAACTTGCAACTCCCAGCAGCATTAGCTCCTAGCAAGTGTTAGTTGAAGACTCAGATGAGTCAAAGGGATGTTAGGAAGTATTTCTTCAGCCATAAAGTAGTCAGGAAGTGGAATAGTCTAGCAAGTGATGTTTACCTGGAGAGAGAGAATTCCAGGGGTCAACGCCCCTGCGGCCCGGTCTGTGACCAGGCCTCATTGTAGTGGAGGCAGGAACCATACATAGCTTTAAGACGAGGTATGATAAAGATCATGGAGCAGGGAGAGAGAGGACCTAGTAGCGGTCAGTGAAGAGGCGGGGCCAGGAGCTAAGTCTCGACCCCTGCATCCACAATTAGGTGAGTACACTCTTGGGTTATCCTGGGTTCTCTACACATATGCTGCTATATGTAACTGTATTTGATGGCTATCTCAGCGATCAACATATACGTACCTTGTTAGTAAGTTTATTCAGGTATACACAAATACAGTTACGTAGATTATCATACATAGCACAATATGCGTAGACAACCTAGGATAACCCAAAAAAGTCAGTTCACTGAGTTTAATCATTTCTAACTTGGCACTTAAAGTAAGAGGCTTACGACTCCTCTTTTTATCACAACTAAGCTTAGACGCCATAGTCAATGAGAGCCAACTAGTTAACGAAAGAGTAAACGAGAGACCGAACGAGATACAGAGTTCAGACAAGGTAAAAAAAAAAAACTGAACAGGTAGTGGGCGATCACTCGATCAGGCGAAATGAATGCGATTAATATGTGTCCACTTTTAGTTCATTCACATACGTTTGTAAGAGTTTGTGAAACTTTTACCTCAAAATAATTTTTTTTATTATAATAATAATTACCTCACAATACTACAAATACTCTTACATTGTGTACAAGTTAGTACAAAATAAACAAACAGCAACACTCCCATTCTCATGCAACACACTATTTTTAGAGTTAATGATAGTATTATTATCACCATAATAAAAAAGAAGCGCTAAACCCACAAGGGTCATGAATAGCTATATATAGATTGAAGGCATATGAAAGGAATATTTTTCTACAGTTATCCCTCAGTGTTTGACTAGAGAAAATGTAATTCTTCCGACACTCCTACAAAGTTGCTTGGTAAAGAAATATCATATTTGTCAATTTTTATTCTGTGGGTGTATGTATCATGTTTATATGCTATGTAATGTGTTTTTTAAATAATTTTGAAGAAAATATCATAGATTAATTAATGAAAATGTATATATTAATGTAAAATAAGACATTTAATGTGCCCAAGAGTAATTATTATTAATATTACGTAATGTTTTCCCTCCGCCCGGCAACACCATAGCATATAAACAGCATGTTTATATGCTATATAACGTGTTTCTTATATAATTTTGAAGAAAATATCATAGATGAATTAATGAAAATGTCTATATTGACGTAAAATTGGACATTTAATGTGCCCAAGAGTGATGATTACATTATAGAGAGATGTGCTCATGGAAAATGTAAACAAACCAGGTGGCACGCGCCGTATCTGAAAGACCGCTCGCCGTATACAAAAGTTTTGGTCATAATTTGAACTCGCTGTATGAACGGAACGCCAAAAGGTGAAACGGCAAAAAGCAGGGCCCTACTGTATACAGTGGTCCCTCGGTTTTCATGCATCTCCAAACTCGAACATTTATGTAAGTGTATTTTCGTAAGTGCTGTTGAAAGTGTATTTTTGGGGGTCTGAAATAGACTAACCTACATGACATTATTTCTTAAGGAAGTAAATTCGTTCGGTAATGGCACTTGAGCAGCATTCTGGAACGAATTTTCGGCGAAAACCGAGGGACCAATGTATATATACCTTTAGATATCATCATAAGCAAAGGGAGAAGTAATGAATAATTCATGTCAAGAATTGTAAACAAATGCATTTGAAGGGCGGTTACTGCACCAGACGCCAGATTCAGTTTTCTCTAACTATCACGATAATATCCATGTGAAGTATAATGTTAACTGTTGTGTACTTTGACATTGTATAGAATCAGCTGAGAGTTGTTGCCTGTTGTCCTTAGTTTGTATAGTTGTATGTCGAGACGCCATACGTAGCATGCCCGAGCTGTACGGTTCGTACTTCTAACGGCTGCACCACGGCTGTTCACGTGATTTCCAACCTCTGCCCATGTGATCTGGCATTAGCCAATGATAGGCCTGCCTTTTGAATGCCTCAGCGCCGGGTGGCCTAGTAGCCTCAGTTCCATCCGGGTAAGCCTACGAGACGGACACAGGCATAGGCTCTCAGCTCCCATATATCCAACGCTTCATTAAACGCTACCAAAACCCAAGCTCATCGTCTGTTAATATTACCAAATCTATGAAAAGAACCCCACAACACATAACGCTGCATCAGAGAGAACATAATGTTTACCTTCCACCCTTTTTCCTCCACCCTCCTCCCACCTCCTTGATTCGCCGGTACTCACCACTCGATAACATATAAACATTGCATGTTTATATGCTATGTTTATGTGCTATATGGAACATGTTTCTTATATAATTTTGAAGAAAATATCATAGATATCATAAGTCACTCTGTCTGACTTTTTTGGGTTATCCTAGATTCTCTACACATATGCTGCTATATATGATAATCTATGTAACTGTATTTGTGTATACCTGAATAAACTTACTTACTTACTTAACCCTTTCGGGGTCGATGCCGTACTAGTACGTTTTACGAGCAGGGGTTGGTGCCGTATTAGTACGCGTAAATTCTAGCAGCCTCAAATTAAGCAGGAAATGGCTGGTAGGCCTACATATGAAAGAATGGGTCTGTGTGGTCAGTGTGCGCAGTATAAAAAAATCCTGCAGCACACACTGCATAATGAGAAAAAAAAAAACTCCAACCGCTTTTTTCATTTAAAACAGCGACTTTGCAGTCTATCTTCGTATGGTATTTATTGATGTATTCTCGTTTTCTTGGCCTCATGTGATAGAATGGAAGATATATTACAGAAATGGAGATGATTTTGATTGGTTTGACAATGACAAGTACAGTGGACCCCCGGCTAACGAACACCCCGGAAATCGTACAATTATGTAAGTATAATATTGTAAGTGCTTGTGGAAGTGTATTTTTGGGGGTCTGAAATAGACTAACCTACGTGACATTATTTCTTAAGGAAGTAAATTCGTTCGGTAATGGCACTTGAGCAGGCTTCTGCAATGAATTTTGTTCATTAGCCGGGGGTCCACTGTACCTTGAAATTGAGCTCAAAGTAGCGAAAATGTTCGATTTTTGCCGATGTTCAAGAGTAAACAAATCACACCATGCGTCCAATACACATCAACTGGCGAGTCTAATATTCATGCACAAGTGCTCTGATATTATTTATACCATTTATACAATGATGCAGTTGTATACATAACAGTAAATCTTCTATTTTTTGTGAGAATAAAAATTCAAAATGAAAAGCAAAAGTTATGTAAGAGGGGCCTGGAGATGTGACTAATAAACAGAGATGTTATTTTAGTGTCAGGAATGTCTGCCTTGTTTATTCTGGACCCTATTTTGAAATTGGCATCGTTTGAAATTTGTGTGAAATTGGCCAAATTGCCATTTTCTGACCACTATTTTGGGTAGTTGAAATTGGTAAATAGGCAGTTTCTTGTACTCAATCGATAGAAGAAATGGAGTTTTAGTGAAATAGCTATAATTTTAGTAGACTGAAGCATTGGAATTTGCCGAAAATAGGGCTCAAAGCGGGCGAAATCGCTGATGCGTAAATGTCATCAATACAGCTAACTTCGCGAAAGCATAATTCCGTTTGTTTTCAATCAAATTTCATAATTTTGGTGGCGTTATGATCGGAAAAAGATTCTCTATCATTCCATAAGAAAAAATTATTTTTTGTTTCCAAAAAATTTTCGACCCCAGGTTTCCGAGAAGGCCTGTTGACCCCCAAAGGGTTAACCTAAAATTAGATATTTAATGTGCTTGAGAGTGATTAATTATGTGTCCAACACCACTCATATTCTTCAATAACTTCTTTCTTAAATTCCATCGTGTTTCTCACTTTCTTTACCAAAGGAACTTTCTTTGGGACCATGGTTACTTATTTCACAGTTGCACATAATGAATAACCACCAAAATAGCGAGGATCACCCAGATCCACAAAGGAGGTGATCAAGCAGACTTGAATAATTATAGACCAATATCTAACTTACCTCTGCTTTCTAAAATCTTTTAGAAATTAATTCATAGGCAGATCTATTCCTACCTCGTCTCCCACAACGTACTCAACCCCTGTCAGTTTGGATTCAGGACTAGCAAGAGCACAAATGATGCTATTATACACATGCTAGAGCTAACATACACTGCACTTGAGAAGAAAAGTCCAACTGGGAATCTTCATTCATTTACGCAAAGCTTTTGATACAGTCGACCATGATTTACTGCTCACAAAATTAGCACACAACGGTATAAGAGGGCACTCACTCAACTACCTAAAGTCATACCTTAGTAACAGAAGCCAATACGTGTACACAAATGGAGCTAACTCTTCCACACAACAAATTACAGTCGGTGTCCCACAAGGAAGTGTCCTAGGACCACTCCTATTCCTCATTTACATCAATGACCTACCGAATGCATCACAACTACTCAAACCCATATTGTTTGCAGATGACACTACATATGTCTTCTCTTACCCAAACCCAGTCATACTGGCCAACACTGTTAATAGTGAATTACAGAATATGTATATCAACCTGGATGACGACTAAAGCTTACTCTCAATACTGACAAGACCTACTTCATTCAGTTTGGAAACAGAGCCACAAATGATGCACTTAACATAATGCTCAATGGTTCTCCCATCACAAGACTCACAGAGGGAAAATTCCTAGGAATCCACATTGACAGTAGCCTTAAATTCCAAACACACATACAACAAATTTCCAAGAAAATATCAAAGTCAGTAGGCATACTATCAAAGATACGGTACTATGTGCCTCAATCAGTTCTCCTTGCACTGTATCATTCACTCATCTACCCTTATCTCACGTATGGAATTTGTGCATGGGGATCAACAACATTAAATCATCTTAGACCAATCATAACCCAGCAAAAGGCTGCAGTCAGAATGATAACAAATTCCCACTCTAGACAGCATACTCCACCAATATTCAAAACCCTAAAACTACTCACCGTAAAGAACATTCACACTTATTCTTGTGCATACTACATACATAGAACTCTACACTCTAATATAAACCCTCCGCTCAAAATTCTCCTCACCAACTTTAATAGAACCCATGATAATAACACAAGACACAGATCACTTTTTGATATACCCTGTGTCTATATCACCCTCTGTACAAATTATATGCACATAAAGGGCCCCAAAATCTGGAATTCATTACCGGCACTCTGAAGGAGGGGTGTTAATGTTGCAGTTTTTTAGCTGTAGTGTAAGCACGCCTCTGGCAAGACAGTGATGGAGTGAATGATGATGAAAGTTTTTCCTTGTCGGGCCACCCTGCCTTGGTGGGAAACGGCCGATGTGTTAATAAAAAAAAAAATTAATACTAAAATAACCTGGTCTGAACATCAATTTAAAACTCTTCTCAAAAACCACCTACTCACCCTAAACTAAATACTCATATTTACTATTGATGTAACCATCCTACAAAACACTTGTCACAATGTAATATCCTCAGATTGTAATTTGAGTACATTTATTAACTGTTATAAGCTAATGTTTAACTAAAACAAACTCAATCAATTTCTCTAGTATTAAGTAGTCTATAAGCCATTAGATTAATCTGCCCTTAATGCTATGGCATGCTAGTGGCTCTCTTTGCACTTCAGTTCATGTTTGTAATAACAAAATCTCGATGTAAACTTGCAATGAAATAAAAATTTATATATTTATTATTTATTATATTATAGCAAAATGTTTGGATGAATGAGCAGCAGAAGCTTCCTCACTCTCCCACAGACAGCCAGACTAGCGGGAGCGGCTGGCGGCAGGCAGGTTGATGTGTCCAATACGGCTGATAGCGAAATAAAGGCCGATAACTGGAAGCCAAAAAAAACCAGCCTGTAACTGAGTTGGCCGATAACAGGAATGGCCGATAACTGGGGGTCCACTGTATAACTGCACTAACCCACGTAGAACCCAGAATGACCCAAGAATACCAACAGTGATACCTACCAAAGCACCGCCCCGGTGCCAGACACACACTTACCCCAAGTTCTGAACAAATAAAGTTTCTCCATCTTAACTACAATTACTCCTGTATTACTATGAGATCAAATCACAGAAGAAACAACAACAAGAACAGCAAGAAAGCACGAAGAAATCTACTATTCAACTTGTCTACCCAGCAGGACGCCGGTGCTCCATCCACCCCCCTTACCACCGCCCAGGGCGACACATCAACAACAACACCAAACATGGCTAATTTTCCCTCAAACTCCTCTTCCTTCACAGGATTCAGCCCACCAGATACTCTCCCAGGTATGACCAACGATCCTGACACTCTTAAGTCATACATCACCACCCTAACTGCATATAATATGAATCTTCGTACTGAAAATATGAATCTTCGTGCAATACTAACGAAACATGAATCCAAGTTAGCCCACCTTGAAAGCAAGAGCCTCAGCCTGTCATAGGGGGTTCGGTGGTAGAGTTGGAGTAATAAACACACACATAGGTTGTCTTGGTAGCGTATATTAAAATAAGGAGAGCGCTCAGAGCCTGACCTGCAATCTGCTATATCCCGTCTTGAACTGAGGTTAGTGCCCGAGGAACACTTTCAAAGAGTGATTCGTGATGTCATGCTAGCAGGGCAGCAGTGAGTCACATAACGGTTTAACTAGGTATACTACACATACACAGTATTACTGACAAGCCTTGAACAGCAGTTAACGACATCTGGAATGACTGATTTTGGCAAGACCCTCCAAACAGTTATAGGTAGCCACACAGAACAAATAACATCTCTAAACACAAAGGTTGAAGATACGGTTAAGGGCTGGATGAACAACATGGATACCATGTTGAACGAATACTTTGCGTACCAAGACGATAAAACCAAGCAAGAAAAGTTATCTCGGTAATAATTAGCAGTTCAGCCTTTCCCAGTGAAATAAACCAAACTAACTGCAAAGATCATAAAAGACCAACTTAAGGTACCAGTGTCAGAAATAAAAGAAACGCAGTTACTAGGGAAACAAGGTTCAAAACAAAGTGTTATGCTTATATTTCACACACGACAGGAAAAAAGATCTAATCAGTTCATCAATTAAAGCTAAAAAAGATGTATACATAAAAGTGTCTGACAAGAAAACGTCAGAACCTCCTGTTCAGAGTAAGAAAACTTAAACGGGAGAATAAAGACAAAATTCACCAGTGCTTCACACGGGATGGTAAAATTCTAGTAAGGAATACAAATGTAGGCCGTGTGTATACTATCACAAATGAAAATGAACTGTCCAGCTCCCTTTGAGATGCAAATCTTACATAGTCTGATTAACCACAGTGTCCAAATCATTATACTACGTCTAGTGTACGTTATTACTCCATTATTGTGCTAGTCCCTGTACTATCATTTACCAGATAGTATCAACTACCTCACTGTCTCATGTTTCTCACGCAGTTGATCGTGTGACTTAATTTTGTGCTACCATTATAAAAATCGCCTTGTTACAGTAGACCGTCATTTAATACGGTAGTTACATTCCTGAAAACGCTGTGTTAGGTAAAACTGTGTTAGACAAACTGAAGAACTTATGGGAAAAATAGGGTTACGTTCCTGGGAGCCCCCAAAAAGCCAAACAACTTTTTTTATATCAACAGATCTTACAAAAATAAAAGTGAATATGTAATTGTAGTTAATTGTCGTATTGTTTTTACTGTTTCAGATTACAAATACAACAGAAATAATAGAATTTCTTACCTTAAATTGTGGGTGCTTTGTTTGTGGATGACTGTGGAGAGTGGAGACTTATGCTGTGGCCCTACTGGGCTGAGGTGGATGGTAAAGGTTCTGGTATTGAAGTCGATGGTTGTACTGGAGTGTGCATAAATTCTGTAATGGATTTCTGTTCTATTTTACCCCGCAGTACATTGTACAACTGACGGCAAGGCAAGGGTCCTCTTCAGTGAAAAAGTCTAACTTTAAGTCAGTCAGTCAGTCGGTCGGTCAAGTCAGTCAGTCGGTCGGTCGGTCAAGTCAGTCAGTCGGTCGGTCAAGTCAGTCAGTCGGTCGGTCAAGTCAGTCAGTCGGTCGGTCAAGTCAGTCGGTCGGTCAAGTCAGTCAGTCGGTCGGTCAAGTCAGTCAGTTGGTCGGTTGGTCAAGTCAGTCAGTCGGTCGGTCGGTCAAGTCAGTCAGTCAGTCAGTCGGTCAAGTCAGTCAGTTGGTCAAGTCAGTCAGTCAGTCAGTCGGTCAAGTCAGTCAGTCAGTCGGTCAAGTCAGTCAGTCAGTCAGTCGGTCAAGTCAGTCAGTCGGTCGGTCAAGTCAGTCAGTCGGTCGGTCAAGTGAGTCAGTCAGTCGGTCAAGTCAGTCAGTCAGTCGGTCAAGTCAGTCAGTCAGTCGGTCAAGTCAGTCAGTCAGTCGGTCAAGTCAGTCAGTCAGTCGGTCAAGTCAGTCAGTCAGTCGGTCAAGTCAGTCAGTCAGTCGGTCAAGTCAGTCAGTCGGTCAAGTCAGTCAGTCAGTCAGTCGGTCAAGTCAGTCAGTCAGTCAGTCGGTCAAGTCAGTCAGTCAGTCAGTCGGTCAAGTCAGTCAGTCAGTCGGTCGGTCAAGTCAGTCAGTCGGTCGGTCAAGTCAGTCAGTCGGTCGGTCAAGTCAGTCAGTCGGTCGGTCAAGTCAGTCAGTCGGTCGGTCAAGTCAGTCAGTTGGTCGGTTGGTCAAGTCAGTCAGTTGGTCGGTTGGTCAAGTCAGTCAGTCGGTCGGTCAGCGGTCTCGGAGTCAGTCATGCCGGTCAAGTCAGTCAGTCGGTCAAGCGTCAGGTCGTCAGTCGGTCAAGTCAGTCCGTCAGTCGGTCAAGTCAGTCCGTCAGTCGGTCAAGTCCGTCAGTCAGTCGGTCGGTCAAGTCAGTCAGTCAGGTCGGCAGTCAGTCGTCGGTCGGTCAAGTCAGTCAGTCAGTCGTCAGTCAGCAGTCGCGGTCAAGTCAGTCGCGTCGGTCAAGTCGTCAGTCAGTCGGCCGCCGGCAGTCAGTCGGTCAAGCAGTCAGTCGCGGTCGCAGTCAGTCAGCCGGCGCAGTCAGTCCGGCAGTGTCAGTCAGTCGGCGCGGTCAAGTCAGTCGCGCGTCAGTGGCGGTCGTCAGCGTCAGGGCGGTCGTCAGTCAGTCGGCGGTCAAGCAGTCATGGTCGCGTCAGTCAGTCAGTCGGCGTCAGTCAGTCAGTCGGTCGTCAAGTCAGTCAGTCGTCGGTCAAGTCGCTGGGGTCAGTCGTGGCTCGTCAGTCAGTCGTCGTCGGTCAAGTCAGTCAGTCAGGTCGGCAAGCGCGGGTCCAAGCGCGTCGTGGCAAGTCGCCAGTGGTCGGGGTCAAGTCAGACCGTCGGCGCGCAGTCAGTCGGCAGGGACACCGGTCAGTCGGCGTCAGTCGTCGGTCGTCACTCAGTCGGTCAAGTCAGCAGTCAGAAGTGGCTAAAGTCAGTTCTCAGTCAGTAGCGTCGTCAAGCAGCAGCAGTCGGTCGGTCAAGTCAGTCAATCAGTCGGTCAAGTCAGTAAGTTACTAAAGAACATGCTAAAAACTATGCATCAGTCCTTACTAATCTAATAAGGAAGTCTAAACTTTATTAAGCTAGCAGGCATGATGAAATAAAAAGTGGATACGAAAAAGACCTTGGGCACTCAAAAAATTGAGTAAAACCAGACATACTCACATACAGCCTCCTGAAACAGCAAAACACACACACACACATACATGCAAGCACACACGCGCACAAGCACACACCCGTGCACAAGCACACACACGATGGACAGGAGAACCCAGACTCAGGAGGAAGCTCTAATACAACCACCTTCAGATGTCCCCCAACCTGGACAACCCCAATGCAACCAAACAATCTAACCCAAAACACACATGCCATACCCAATGATTCCACCCACCTCATTACAAACTCCACCTTCACACCAACCACCCATAGTTCCCCATCAGATCTCCCACTTTCCCAACCCCAACGTACCCCCCAGACTACGGTTTTAGAAAAGAAGTTAAAGGTTTGGTATACAAATGCAGATGGTATAACAAATAAATGTGAGGAGTGGCATGAAAGAATAAAGGGGACATCCCCAGACATAATAGCACTAACAGAAACGAAACTCACCAGGATGATAACAGATGCAATCTTTCCACCCGGATATCAAATCCTCAGGAAAGATAGAGGGAGCAGAGGGGAAGGAGGAGTTGCACTGCTCATTAAGAACAGGTGGGGATTTGAGGAAGTGGAAGGAATGGATGGAATGGGTGAAAGGGACTACATAGTAGGAACAATTCAGTCTGAGGGCCATAAGGTGGTAATTGCTGTAATGTACAACCCGCCACAGAACTGCAGGAGGCCAAGAGAAGAATACGACGAGAGCAACAGAGCAATGGTAGACACACTAGCCGAGGTAGCCGGAAGAGCCCACATGGGGAGAGGAAAGTTACTAGTTATGGGTGATTTCAATCACAAAGAGATTGATTGGGAAAACCTGGAGCCCCACGGGGGTCCTGAATCATGGAGAGCCAAGATGATGGATGTGGTACTGGAAAACCTCATGCATCAACATGTTAGAGACACTACCAGAGAGAGAGGTGAGGATGATCCAGCAAGACTGGACCTAGTATTCACCTTGAGTAGTTCGGACATCGAGGATATCACGTACGAAAGACCCCTTGGAGCTAGTGATCATTTGGTTCTGTGTTTTGATTATATAGTTGAGCTACAAGTGGAGAGGGAGCAGGAATAGGAAGGGAGAAACGAAACTACAAAAGGGGGACTACACAGGCATGAGGAACTTCCTACAAGACATTCAGTGGGAGAGAGAATTGGCAGGAAAACCAGTAAAAGAAATGATGGAATATGTGACAACCAAATGCAAAGAGGCAGAGGAGAGGTTTGTCCCCAAGGAAAACAGAAGTAATGGGAAGACCAGAACGAGTCCTTGGTTCACCCAGAGGTGTAGGGAGGCAAAACTAAGTGTAATAGAGAATGGAAAAGTACAGAAGACAAAGGACCCAGGAAAATAAAGAGATTAGCCGAAGAGCCAGAAACGAATATGCACAGGTAAGAAGGGAGGCTCAGCGACAATATGAAAATGATATAGCATCAAAAGTCAAGTCTGACCCGAAGCTGTTGTATAGCCACATCAGGAGGAAAACAACAGTCAAGGACCAGGTAATCAGGCTGAGGAAGGAAGGTGGGGAGTTCACAAGAAACGACCAAGAGGTATGTGAGGAGCTCAACATGAGATTTAAAAAAGTATTTACAGAGGAGACAGGAAGGACTCCAGGAATTCAGAATAGGGAGGTTTACCAACAAGTACTGGATGAAATACACACAACCGAGGAGGAGGTGAAGAAGCTGCTATGTGAACTCGATACCTCAAAAGCGGTGGGGCCGGACAACATTTTTCCGTGGGTCCTTAGAGAGGGAGCAGAGATGTTGTGTGTGCCACTAACACAAATCTTCAACACATCCATTGAAACTGGGCAACTACCTGAGGCGTGGAAGATGGCAAATGTAGTCCCAATTTTTAAGAAAGGAGACAGACACGAGGCATTAAACTACAGACCTGTGTCACTAACGTGTATAGTATGCAAAGTCATGGAGAAGATCATCAGGAGGAGAGTGGTGGAGCACCTAGAAAGACACAAGCATATAAACGACAACCAGCACAGTTTCAGGGAAGGAAAATCCTGTGTCACAAACCTACTGGAGTTTTATGACAAGGTAACAGAAGTAAGACACGAGAGAGAGGGTGGAAGGACTGCATTTTTTGGACTGCAAGAAGGCGTTCGACACAGTTCCTCACAAGAGGTTAATGCAAAAGCTAGAGGATCAGGCACACGTAACAGGAAAAGCACTGCAATGGATCAGAGAATATCTGACAGGGAGGCAACAACGAGTCATGGTACGTGACAAGGTGTCAGAGTGGGCACCTGTGACGAGTGGAGTTCCACAAGGGTCAGTCCTAGGACCTGTACTGTTTTTGGTATATGTGAATGACATAACGGAAGGGATAGATTCAGAAGTGTCCCTGTTTGCAGATGATGTGAAGTTAATGAGAAGAATTAAATCAGTCGAGGATCAGGCAGGACTACAAAGAGACCTGGACAGCCTACAAGCCTGGTCCAGTAACTGGCTCCTTGAATTTAACCCTGCCAAATGTAAAGTCATGAATATCGGGGAAGGGCAAAGAAGACCGCAGACAGAGTATAGTCTAGGTGGCCAAAGACTGCAAACCTCACTCAAAGAAAAAGATCTTGGGGTGAGTATAATACCGAGCACATCTCCTGAGGCAAACATCAATCAGATAACTGCTGCAACATACGGGCGGCTGGCAAACCTAAGAATAGCGTTCCAATACCTCACTAAGGAATCATTCAAGACTCTGTACACCATATACGTCAGGCCCATACTGGGGTATGCAACACCAGTTTGGAACCCACACCTGGTCAAGCACGTCAAGAAATTAGAGAAAGTGCAAAAGTTTGCAACAAGGTTAGTTCCAGAGCTAAGGTTAATGTCCTACGAAGAAAGGCTAAGGGAAATCGGCCTGACGACACTGGAGGATAGGAGGGTTAGGGTAGACATGATAACGACATACAAAATACTGCGTGGAATAGACAAGGTGGACAGAGACAGGATGTTCCAGAGAGGGGACACAGAAACAAGGGGTCACAATTGGAAGTTGAAGACTCAGATGAGTCAAAGGTATGTTAGGAAGTATTTCTTCAGCCATAGTCAGGAAGTGGAATAGTCTAGCAAGTGATGTGGTGGAGGCAGGAACCATACATAGCTTTAAGATGAGGTATGATAAAGCTCATGGAGCAGGGAGAGAGAGGACCCAGTAGCGGTCAGTGAAGAGGTGGGGCCAGGAGCTAAGTCTCGACCTCTGCTGTAATAAATTACAGACCAGTGTCGCTGACATGTATAGTATGTAAAAATATGGAGAAGATTGTCAGAAGAGTGGTGGAGCCCCTAGAAAAGAATGGACTCATACATGACAGAGGAAAGAAAATCGTGTCACAAACCTATTGGAGTTCTATATGACAAGGTAACAGAAGACAGGACAGAGAGGGATGGGTAGACTGCATCTTCCTGGACTGTAAGAAATCTCTCAACACAGTACCTCACAAGAGACTGGTTGAAAAACTAGAGGAGCAGGCAGGAATAGGAGGGGAAGTATTGCAACAGATCAGGGAATACCTGACAGGAAGGAAACGTGTGTCGGTCCAAGAAGAGGTATCAGAGTGTGTTCTTGTGTCGACTGGTGTTCCTCAAGGGTCAGTCCTAGGTCTGGTGCTGATTCTTGAATATGTGAATGACATGTCAGAAGGCATAGATTCAGAGGTGTCCCTGTTCACAAACGATGTGAAGCTAATGAGAATGCAAGCAGGCGAGGATCAGGTAAGCCTACAAGGGGACTAGACAGGCTGAAAGCCTGGTCCAACAAACAGCTTCTGGAGTTTAAAGTCATGAAGCCTGGGGAAGGGCAAAGAAAACTGCAGACAAGAGGAGGTCAGAGGCTGCAAAACTCACTCAAGGAAAAGGATCTTGGGATGAGAATCATAATGAACACATCTCCTGAGGTGCACATCAAGCAAATAACTACTGCAGCATATGGGCGCCTAGCAAACCTAAGAACAGCGATTCGACATCTAAGTAAGGAGTCATTCACGACACTGTACACCACGTACGTCAGGCTCATATTGAAGTATGCTGCACCGTTATGGAACCCACACTTAGTCAAACAAGTCAAGAAATTAGAGAAATTGCAAAGCTTTGCAACAAGACTAGTCCCAAAGCTAAAGAGTTATGTCCTATGAGGAGAGTTAAGGGAACTCAATCTGACGATAATGTAGGACAGGATGGATAGGGGAGACATCATGAAGACATATAAAATACTGAGAGGAATTGACAAGGTGAACTGGGCCAGAATGTTTCAGAGATGGGACACAGGAACATGGGAACACAACTGAAAGTTAACTCAAATGAGTCATAAGGATGTTAGGAAGTACTTTTTCATCCTTAAAGTTGTCAAGAAGTGGACCAATCTGGTGAGTGAAGTAGTGGAGACAGGATCCATACATAGCTTTAAGAAGGTATGATGAGACTCTTGGAGAAGGGAAAGAGTGGACCAAGCAGGAATCAGCGAAGAGATGGGACCAGGAGCTAGGGATTGACCCCTGCAACCACAAATAGGCTAGTGTACACACACACACACACACACACACACACACACACACATACCCCAGAGTTAAGGAGAATGTCCTTCGGAGAAAGGTTAAGGAAAATCGGCCTGAGAACACTGGAGGACAGGAGGGTTAGGGAAAACATGATAACATACAAAATACTACGTGGAATAGACAAGGTGGATAGAGACAGGATGTTCCAGAGAGGGAACACAGAAACAATGGGTCACAATTGGAAGTTGAAGACTCAGATGAGTCAAAGGGATGTTAGGAAGTATTTCTTCGGCCATAGAGTAGTCAGGAAGTGGAATAGTCTAGCAAGTGCTGTAGTGGAGGCAGGAACCATACATAGCTTTAAGACGAGGTATGATAAAGCTCATGGAGCAGGGAGAGAGGGGACCCAGCAGCGATCAGTGAAGAGGCAGGGCCAGGAGCTGAGTCTCGACCCCTGCAACCACAATTAGGCGAGTACACAAACACAGAAGGGAGGACATATGATGAAAGACTGGGAGAGAAAAATTAAAGATTGAAAATATAATCAAGCAGGAGGGGAGGACATGACTGAACTGATAAATATTCAGAGAATAGGAGGATACTAGAGGGGAAGAAATGGGCAAATCAAATCGATTTTCAAGACAGAAACAGTGCAAAACAGAATCCTGCAGCAGAAACCATGGCTAAAGGAAACAGAAAAATACCAGAGGGTGTACCTATGATCGTGACAGAGCGAGAACAGAAAGACAGAGAGGATACAAAGACGAAAGGGGCAAGAAAGAGAGACAAGGCTAGTCGGGAGGAAACAACCATTGTCAGGAGGATCATCAAGCGCAACCACCCACAGAACCCTGCAACCATACATATCCCAAAACAAACCACACTCCACACTCTCAGACCCCACCCCACCCTACACAGTAGACTCCCATAGCACCCCTACCAGGTCTACCACTCCCCCGTCCCCCACAAAACCCCAGAATAGTGTTGGAAAAGAAGCTGAAGGTATGGTACACCAACGCAGATGGAATAATGAATAATTGTGAGGAGTGGCATGAAAGAACCACAAAAGCATCACTAGACATCATAGCACTCATGGAAACCAATCTCACAGGAATGATAACAGATGCCATCTTTCCAACTAGATATCAGATCCTGAGGAAAGATATGAGGGAATAGAGGGGGTGGAGGAGTTGCACTGCTCATCAAAAATTAGTGTAGTTTTCAGGAGTTGGAAGAATGGAACAGAGGGAAAGCAGTAACCCTCACAGACTGAGGATTAGAAGGTAGTGATTGCATAAGAAAATGATGAGAACAGACCAATGGTTGATACACTAGCTGAGGTGGCAAGAAGGGCCCACGTGGGCAGGGCAAAATTACTAGCTGTGGGTGACTTCAATCACAAGGAAATTGACGGAGAAAACCTGGAACCATATGGGGGTACTAGAAACGTGGAGAGCTAAAATATTGGAGGTGGTACTGGAAAACCTCATCCATCAACATGTTACAGACACTACCAGAGGAGAGGATGAACAAGCAAGACTGAACCTCATATCCACTTTGAGTAGTTCAGACATTGAGGACATCACATATTAAAGGCCCCTTGGAGCTAGTGATCACTTGGTCTCGACGGCTTCGAATACAGAGTTACAAGTATAGAGAGAGAAGCAGGAAGAGCAGGACAGGAGAAGCCAAACTACAAAAGAGGGGACTACATAGGCACAAGGAATTTCTTGCACAAGGTTCGGTGAGAAAGAGAACTGGTGGGAAAATCAGCAAATGAAATGATGGACTACCTGACAACAAAATGCAAGGAGGCAGAGGAGAGGTTCATTCCCAAGGGCAACAGAAATAATGGGAAGACCAGAACGACCCCCTGGTTTACCCAGAGGTGTAGAGAGAGGCCAAAATTAAGTGCAATAAAGAATGGAACACAAAGGACCCAGGAAAATAAGGAGATTAGTCTAAGAGCCAGAAATTAATATGCACAGGTAAGGAGGAAGGTCCAGTGGCAATACAAAAACGACATACCATCGAAAGCCAAGTCTGACCTGAAGCTGTTGTACAGCAATATCAGGAGGAAAACAACAGTCAAGGACCAAGTAATCAGGCTGAGGAAGGAAGGAGGAGAGTTCACAACAAACGACCAAGACGTGTGTGAAGAGCTGAACACAAGATTTCAAGAAGTATTTTCAATGGAGACAGAAAGGACTCAGAAAGAAGGAATGGTGGAATACACCAAGTGCTGCACAAAACACAACCGAGGAGATGTAGAGGCTGCTAAGTGAACCAGATACCTCAAAGGTGGTGGGACTGGACATCAACTCTCCATGGGTCCTGAGAGAGGGAGCAGACGCTGTGTGCCACTAACAACAATCTTCAACACATCTATCGAAACAGGGCGACTACCTGAGATGTGGAGGACAGCAAATGGAGAAAGAGGGAGAGGGAAAAAGAGAGATAGGGAGAGAGGGAGGGGTAGACTGCCTCTTCTTGGTCTGTAAGAAAGCTTTCGACACAATTCCACACAAGAGATTAATGCAAACATTACAATATATAAAACATCATATATTTCCAATACACTTTGCAGAAACCTTAGCGTCTACCTCCCTGAATGCCGCTGCATCCCTCAAAACATTATAGATACACCTACGTTTACACTTTATACAAAAAACGAAAGCTAGATGATCAGGCAAGTATAACAGGAAAGGCACTGCAATGGATCAGAAAATACCTAACAGGAATGCAACAATGAGTCATGGTATATGATGAGGTGTCAGAGTGGGCGCCCGTAACGAGCTGGGTTCCACAGGGGTCAGTCATAGGACTGGCACTGTTTCTGGTACATGTTAATAACATGACAGAAGGGATCGACTCGGAAATGTCCCTGTTTGCAGACGATATAAAGCTAATGAAGATAATTCAGTCAGATGAGGATCAGGCAGGACTGCAAAGGGATCTGGACAGACTGCAAGCCTGGTCCAGATCCTGGCTCCTGAAGTTTAACACCACCAAGTACAAAGTCCTGAAGATTGGGAAAGGGCAAAGAAGACCGCAGACAGAGTACAGTCTAGGAGGCCAAAGACTCAAGGACTTAATATGAGGGGTAAAAAAAATTGAACCTGAAAAATTAAGGAAAATATTTTCTTACCAAAAAATAGTGCATAATTCTGGCTACATGTTGATGTAATCAGCTACTCTGTATCATATTTCTAAGTATGTTTTTTCCAAAGATGTAAATTTCTTTTGTTTTTCATGTAATCAAGGCCTGTTGATAATTAGTGTTTTTTTTTGTTTGTTTTTACTCAAAAAATAACGATTTTGATGATTGTTTCATTCAAAATAGTCTACAAAGTAACTTCTGTGAGGACTAGAGTGAGCAGAGTGAGAGATGGTGCCTCAGTAGCCAGAGTGAGAGATGGTGCCTCAGTAGCCAGAGTGAGAGATGGTGCCTCAGTAGCCAGAGTGAGAGATGGTGCCTCAGTAGCCAGAGTGAGAGATGGTGCCTCAGTAGCCAGAGTGAGAGATGGTGCCTCAGTAGCCAGAGGACTGTCAACAAATGTTGAGTGTGTAACACGGTCAAATTTGGTGCGCCATTTCCATAGAGTTTTACATATAACAAAACTGTGAATAAAACAGGAATAAGTTATTGACATTATTTTCACTTATTTGAGAAGAGTATTTATAGGAGTGTCATGATTTTTTCGGATGTTATTGAGGAATGATGGTCTATTACAATTCCAGTATTGATTTTAGATATGTCCTACTGTTTTTTTTATATTGATTTTTTTCCTCCAAAAAATTCCTTAAAAAAACACAAATTTCAAAAAAATAATTTAATACAATCTATTGACATTTCTCTCAAAAGCCTCTGGAATAAAGATGATCTAACTCTTTATCTTTCATCTGATGTCGACTAGAACATTGTATGTCTTACCTGAAGGGAGGGTTTCATACCCTAACACCTCTACATAAAATTTTGCAATATCTTGCAATTTTGCAACATAAAGTCAATTCACAAAAATTGGTGAAGATGGAAAATGCTGGTTAAATCACAGTACCAAAGTTCATTGAAATTGAACCAAAAACAAAAAAAAACATGAATAAATGCTTCCACCGAGCCCTTAACTCAAGGAAAATGATCTTGGGGTGATTATAATACTGAGCACATCTGAGGCATACATCAACCAAATAACTGCTGCAGCATATTGGCACTTGGCAAACCTAATGTAGACAGCCTGTACTAACATAAGAACATAAGAAAGGAGGAACACTGCAACAGGCCTACTAGCCCATACTTGGCAGGTCCATATCAAAACCAATCCACCAACAAAAATATTTGTGCAACCCATCCCAATCGCTATCCAAGCAAGAAGCCCCGACAACACCCCTCCCCCCCCAACAACTGTGCAAGTCCCGTTTAATCCAACCCCTCTCACTCACAACCCCTCTCACTCACAACCCCTCTCACTCACAAGAACACAGAAATAAGGAACACTGCATCAAGCCAACTGATCCACACTAGGCAAAACCCAAAACCAATCCCACAAACAAAAACTCCTATCCAACCCACCTACTCCATCCATGGAATATGCTTTGATAATCAGGGCACTATAAAATAGGGTACTGAAGGAGCTGAAGCACCTGGTCCATCACCAGGGCACTGAATATGCCGAAGAACCTGGTCCATCACCAGGGTACTGAGGGAGCCGAAGCACCTGGTCCATCACTAGGGTGCTGAGGGAGCCGAAGCACCTGGTCCATCACCAGGGTACTGAGGGAGCCGAAGCACCTGGTCCATCACCAGGGTACTGAGGGAGCCGAAGCACCTGGTCCATCACCAGGGTACTGAGGGAGCCGAAGCACCTGGTCCATCACCAGGGTACTGAAGGAGCCGAAGCACCTGGTCCATCACCAGGGTACTGAAGGAGCCGAAGCACCTGGTCCATCACCAGGGTACTGAAGGAGCCGAAGCACCTGGTCCATCACCAGAGTACTGAGGGAGCTGAAGCACTTGGTCCATCACCAAGGAACTGAATGAGCCTAAGCACCTGGTCCATCACCAGGGTACTGAGGGAGCCGAAGCACCTGGTCCATCACCAGGGTACTGAGGGAGACGAAGTACTGTCTGCATAGACAGCCCATGCTGTCTGCCAGCTGAGTTCATATTTTGTGCCATGCTTGTGCTGCAACCTATAGGCCTATACTCACTTCAGTCAGCTCCACCATGTTTCTTTCTCACTTGGCACCCAGGCATCACTCAGACAACAGGCGTTCTCCCTCTCTCCCTTGCAAGGCGCATGGCCCACCCGGGCCATGGCCATTAACACACGTACCACACTTATTCTAATCAAAGTAAAAGCCTCACAGCCTATAATTGGCATTCCAGCACCAAGCGCATCAATAACTTTCGATATAACTGGTGAATTTCGTGCCTCCACATTGTTTGCTCGAAGGAAGGGAAGATGAAGTTCTCCACTCATCAGTCTCTCAAAGCACCTCTCTCAATGAGTTTATCCTGATGTCGTGTCTCAAATTCATCATCCAGACAAGTACCAGGATCCAGGGCCAATAATTCCTATCTGAGAAATGGACGTCCCGACTCTACAACTCCCTATTTCCAGTCCAACTCAGCCCTTTCCAGCATCTCTGTTGCAGTTATTCAGCTCACACAGTTATTTCAGCAAGTCACGAGAAAGTGTGTGGTGATTTCTCATCATGTGAGTGTTCCTCAGAGTTATTGGGAGTGAAACGCCAGGTTCTGCCTTTCTCACCCAAGTCTACCATAACACTCAAGCTGTCTCACCACTACACTCCTCGTCTCGTGATTTTGTAATTTCTAGGAATTCTTGCAAGCTTGTTCCAGTGATCACAAGCAAGTGATCACAATGCCACTGGATCACCAAGCCACATGGATCACCAAGCCACGTGGATCACAAGCCACGTATCAGCAAGTACGTGGGATCACAGCCACTGATCAGCAGTAACTGGGTGACCAAGCCATGATGTTACAAAGCCAGATGTCCCAACCACATGCTTCTGCTTGCATCAACCATGATGTAGCAGCATGGTGACGCTCAGGTGATCTGATCCTGACGTGACCGACGTCTCTGATGTCACTCGCGATGTCCCATGACATCATGCTGAATCTCCAGCGTCACTCAGACGTCTGCCTGCGTCACCCGATGTCACCCTGCATCCATCAGTCCCTCCAGGACATTATCTCGTGACTCGGCATATATGTCCGAGTGCTGTAAATTTAAGTAGCATTTTATTTGCATTATTTGAAAGTTTGAAGAAGATATATGTCATGTTCATTAATTCTCTCATCAGTGCTCACATGTTCATGTATTGCTAGTCGATTAATTTGCAAAACATCATTGCTAGTAAGTCATTTGTACATGCGTATGTTGAAACAGTTTCTGTCCTATTAGCACCTGTGTGTTACTTGTCACCGGTGTGACCTGCACCCCGCCTTGACAGCGACATTTGTCAGTCCAGGCATAACAGCGTCAAGCTCCTTGTAAAGAAAGCTCTTTATTGTCGATGCTCGTAGTCCTGCTGAATCGTACCTGCACATTCTACCATCGAACCATCACTTCATCTTGACCATCAGACTGCAGTTTGAGACGACCAGTCTGGGGCAGCTTAGCTTTCCTTGCTGTAACTTCAAGCGAGAGAATGTCACTCATCAAGCCACAGTTAAGCCTGTCGGCAGGCGACTGTCAGCCTCATGTCACAGCTTCAGTGAGCAGCCTGCACAAAGTTGATGTCACTTTGACTGCTAGCCCACTCACTGCAGTAAGGTGTATGCTGTTACGACCTCCAGATGTTTCGTCGAGTCGTCCCTGTCACGAATCACTCCACACTCGCCAGCAGCGACAGCCCCAGCGACAGTACCAGTCGAGGAATGTCCTCCCGAGTCACTTCCCAGTCCTGTCCTGTTGCGACTACTGACGACGCCTCACTCAAGGGCACCAGCAGGTTGTGCCCCAGGTTGAGTGAACCCTGCAGTGACTACTACGATGACTGCTTCACCATCCCAGAGGAGACCGTACCCTGTTACGTCACAGCTCAGCCGCAGCGATGTCTCCCGTGTTGCAGTATCTGTCCAGACTCAGGAAGGCGTGCAGTCCTGCATTGACACTCACTGCCTTAGACCATGATGCACACCTTTTTTCCTTCCCTCTCTGGAGGAAGTTTTTTTTTATATCCGTATGTTTATGTATATAATATGTGTTTTTCTTTCGTGTTCTGTGACCTGTTCTTGCGAGAGAGAGAGAGAGAGACCGAGTTTCTTTTACTGCCAGTCATGGTCAGGGTCGACCATGGGTGCGTGGCCGAGCGATGTAGATAGCCTGTACTGTCTGCATAGACAGCCCATGCTGTCTGCCAGCTGAGTTCATATTTCGTGCCATGCTTGTGCTGCCACCTATAGGCCTATACTCACTTCAGTCAGCTCCACCATGTTTCTTTCTCACTTGGCGCCCAGGCATCACTCAGGCAACAGGCGTTCTCCCTCTCTCCCTCGCAAGGCGCACGGCCCACCCGGGCCATGGCCACTAACACACAGCCTGTGTACCCCACACTTTATTCCTAATAAAGCAAGAAGCCTCCGAAGCCTTATCATTGCATTCCCTCTACCAAGACACACAAATAACTTTCGATATATGTACTAAGAATAACATTCAGACACCTCAATAAGGACTCATTCAAGACTGTACACCGTGTACATCAGGTCTGGTTAAGCACGTCAAGAAATTTGAGAAAGTGCAAAGGTTTGCAATAAGACTAGTCCCAGAGCTAAGAGGTATGTCCTACGAGGAGAGGCTAAGGGAAATCGACCTGACGACACTGGAGGACAGGAGGGACAGGGAGGACATGATAACGACATATAAACTACTAAGAGGAATTGACAAGGTGGATAATGACAATGTTTAAGAGATGGGACACAGCAACAAGAGGTCACAATTGGAAGTTGAAGACTCAGATGAGTCACAGGGATGTTAAGAAATATTTCTTCAGTCATAGAGTTGTCAGGAAGTGGAATAGTCTGGAAAGTGATGTAGTGGAGGCATGATCCATACACATCTTTAAGAAGAAGTATGATAAAGCTCATGGAGCAGGGAGTGTGTGGACCTAGTAGCGACCAGTGAAAGGTGGGGCCAGGAGCTATGACTCGACCCCTGCAAACACACACACACACAGTCCTTGATGAAAAGGTAAAGAAAATGTGGCTATGTGAAGGTGTGCACAATTTATCTACTACTAAATGGTTATAACTGTGACCATAATTTTTAAAGAGATGGACCGGTAAGCCATCGGAAGGCCTCAGTCAGATGACCAAAGCTCCAACGGCGGGTCATCATCTGACTAAGACCCGCGTCAGGAAACACTTGTCCTGTTTTCTGACGAACCTAACCTAACCTAACCTCAAGAAACCCTGGGCTACATATTCGGTATGCTCTAAGGAAAAATCCGATGATGATGCCTCGTTTGGTCTTAACATCCTGATTGGAATAGAAGTGTGAGATCGTTTTTGTTTGTAGGCTTCCTGAAGAAGAATCCAGTTTGAGGATTGACACACTCATGCAACATATGGGAATCTTCATGTAAACATCGCACACACTTCTATTCCGGTCAGGATACTAAGACCAAATGAGGCATCATAATAAGATTTTTTTTAAGAGCATACCGAATTTGCAGCCCAAAGTTTCCCAAGGCAGAATGTGCATACATTCACCAAACCTTCACCGAGCTACATTTTCCTTCCTTTTTAATCAAGGACTGTAAGAAAAGTCCTCCAAATTATCAATTTTCCACGCACTAGCACCACTTTAAACAAAGTTATAACCGGACACAGCTTTGTTAAGGTGTTACAAACAAGGAGAGCGAAACGTTGCCAAAACGTCGTATTAATTGCACATGTCCTTTTACCTAACATATTGTCGGTAATTCTACCAACATTATTACAAAGTTATAATCCTTCCCAACAGTCAAGTTGCCTTGAACTTCTCCAAAGTACTTTTACAAGCCGACACTAGAGTCGCCATAGCAGCCAGCATATACATCAAAAACCTGACCAGGACCAAGTAAAGATCCCGAACCAGTCAGTGCAGGTGTTTATACAATCCTTTCGAGAGGCTGTAAAAGGCATACATAGGTGAAACAGCATGAAGCCTAGAAACACGTCCCAGTGAACACATCAATATATGCAGAAACGACAACTTGAAAACGCATGTGTACAAAATAGGAACTCCACCAACCCTTCCACGAGTCACGAAATCGTAATGACACTATTGCAAACAAACCATACCACAGGCAGGGTATGGCGTGAACTCGCCACGAGTTCAAACCCCGCCGGAGGTATGATTTCCTTCCACGAGATTCAGTGATGCCCGCCTAGTTATGTAGGAATCAAATTTGTAGATGTAAATGCCTTTAATCATCTTTAATCTCCATTTCAGACACCATTAGACAGAATAAAAGCATCTCATAAGAATTAGCAAGAGTTCACCTCCACACAATAAACCCAGCCATCACATAGCTACCAATAGTTTCCGCCGCCGCTGCCACAACCACCACCTACATGGGCCAGTAGGCCATGTAGGTGGCCCTACATGGGACTACTGGCCCATGTAGGTTTAACCTGGGTAGGCTGTGTTGATGAAGAAACACTTGGATGAGAAGACGATGAAGAAAAGATAGAAGACGATGTGGTAGAAACGTCAGAGGTGAGGACTGCATTAGGGTTGGACACAGAGATGACCGTGGGATTGGGTACTACACAGGGTTGAGGGCATCGATCAACTCTGCAGAAAGAAAGCTGCGAGTCTCTCCCTTGAAGGCGGAGGTGAGAAACTGCCAGAGCATACGTGAGCCTCTCTACTGTTAAAGCAAGTGCGAGGTCGACTGCAGGATGGATTGTTATGGTCAGCTGCACCGCAGATTGGGCATTCTACCAGTGACCTACAATACTTGGACGGGAGGCCGAAGAGCCAGCAAGTTCTGCACTGTTGCAACGTAGGGATTAATTCCAGTAATTACAAAGGATGTCCTGCTAAATATACTGAGGATGGAAGCTCTCGACAGTCAAAGGATAACGAGTCCAACTATAGGCAGGAAGGATACAAGTTTCTTCCAAGAAAACTGGTAGATTATGGAGCTCAAGATACTCAAGAAAATCTGAATCACATTGTGTAGTCTTATTGGACTGTGGTATATAGAATATAGACACTATTGAATCTAGAATTAAGAGTGTTCGTGCATTATGACCAGAGTTTCATCAGCATAGCGAAGGCGAGAGAGATTGCTAGCAAGTTTGAAATGAAACATTAGTGTTCACATGCCTCTAGACCCTTGTTAACACTACCTTCAAAAACAGATGGATGAGAATAAGAACTAGGAGTGAGAGCAGCAGTAACAAGGTCAGCTTCAGCAGTTACAGGGTCAGCTTCAGCAGTTACAGGGTGGGAGAATAAGAACTAGGAGTGAGAGCAGCAGTAACAGGGTCAGCTTCAGCAGTTACAGGGTGGGAGAATAAGAACTAGGAGTGAGAGCAGCAGTAACAGGGTCAGCTTCAGCAGTTACAGGGTGGGAGAATAAGAACTAGGAGTGAGAGCAGCAGTAACAGGGTCAGCTTCAGCAGTTACAGGGTGGGAGAATAAGAACTAGGAGTGAGAGCAGCAGTAACAGGGTCAGCTTCAGCAGTTACAGGGTGGGAGAATAAGAACTAGGAGTGAGAGCAGCAGTAACAGGGTCAGCTTCAGCAGTTACAGGGTGGGAGAATAAGAACTAGGAGTGAGAGCAGCAGTAACAGGGTCAGCTTCAGCAGTTACAGGGTGGGAGAATAAGAACTAGGAGTGAAGCAGCAGTAACAGGGTCAGATCAGAGACTAGGAGTGAGAGACAAGAACTAGGAGTGCAAGCAGCAGTTACAGGGTGGGAGAATAAGAACTAGGAGTGAGAGCAGCAGTAACAGGGTCAGCTTCAGCAGTTACAGGGTGGGAGAATAAGAACTAGGAGTGAGAGCAGCAGTAACAGGGTCAGCTTCAGCAGTTACAGGGTGGGAGAATAAGAACTAGGAGTGAGAGCAGCAGTAACAGGGTCAGCTTCAGCAGTTACAGGGTGGGAGAATAAGAACTAGGAGTGAGAGCAGCAGTAACAGGGTCAGCTTCAGCAGTTACAGGGTGGGGAATAAGAACTAGGAGTGAGAGCAGCAGTAACAGGGTCAGCTTCAGCAGTTACAGGGTGGGGAATAAGAACTAGGAGTGAGAGCAGCAGTAACAGGGTCAGCTTCAGCAGTTACAGGGTGGGAGAATAAGAACTAGGAGTTAGAGCAGCAGTAACAGGGTCAGCTTCAGCAGTTACAGGGTGGGAGAATAAGAACTAGGAGTGAGAGCAGCAGTAACAGGGTCAGCTTCAGCAGTTACAGGGTGGGAGATAAGAACTAGGAGTAGACACCATACAGGAATCGAAACAGTTACAGGAGCGGGGTCAGATGGGGCTTGCACAGGTCAAAATCAGAACACCTCAGCAACCGGAATCATGGGCAGATTGCGAAGGTCAGAAGGACCTGGACCTCGAGGCAACAGGATGATGCCCGAGGAAAGAGACTATGGAGTGCTTTGGTCATAAAGGAAGGAGGAAAGAAGATGGGATGGAGGAACAAAAAGAGAAGGAGGGAAGAAGGAAGAAGAAAGAAGGGAAGAGGAAACAAAAGTCAGTAATGCTGACAGAGACCATATATCCCCCTCCGCATCCAGATCTCTGGGTGCGGCAGGTAGTGCTGATATTTTTAAGACACGTGTAACAGCTGGGTATGTTTACTGTTGACTGAAACGTTTTGCCCATGCAGTAGGCTTCTTCAGTCAAATACACAGGCAGCAGGCGTAGTACCTAAGTAAAGATGATGTAATCAGCCCAACCTCGGAGAAATAGTTTTTGAGGTGGTCAGTCCCTCAGCCTGGAGAAGTGTCTTACTCTTCAACTCGTCGATATTATACGACATTTTCAACAGTGATGATGTTGCATGCAACCCGCTCCCTACCCTACCCTTCATGTCAGTAAATCACTTACCCTGGATAGTAACCTCACATCCACCGAGCCACCTCCGCAAACAAACAAGAGGGCGGCTGGAAACCCGCAGAGATGCATACCCGATGTGGCCGCCACCTCCCAGAACCAACAGGAAGATCCCAAGATGCAACCGTCACACTGAGGACACACGACGTCACCCTCAGTTCTAGATCTAGATTCCACTGTAAACACCACCACCGAAGACCTCAACCTACGGGCTATAATTTCAAAGGGTAAATCCCCCAAAGGCCGAATGTGTAGGAATGGAATGAGGAGAGAAGTGGTGGGGAGAGAAGTGGTAGGGAGAGAAGTGGTGGGGAGAGAAGTGGTGGGGAGAGAAGTGGTGGGGAGAAAAGTGGTGGGGAGAGAAGTGGTGGGGAGAGAAGTGGTGGGGAGAGAAGTGGTAGGGAGAGAAGTGGTAGGGAGAGAAGTGGTGGGGAGAGAAGTGGTGGGGAGAAAAGTGGTAGGGAGAGAAGTGGTAGGGAGAGAAGTGGTAGGGAGAGAAGTGGTGGGGAGAGAAGTGGTGGGGAGAGAAGTGGTGGGGAGAGAAGTGGTGGGGAGAGAAGTGGTGGGGAGAGAGGGGTGGTGGGGAAAGAAGGGGAGAGAGAGAGAGAGAGAGGAAAGGAGAGGTGGGGATAATTAAATCTGGTCCCAGGAATGAGACAGTCCAATATCTTGGATCAAGAGCCTCTTCACCACATCAATGGATCCCCTTGAAGAGGATAGTGAGGAAATTAAAATCAGAGGTGACACAGTGAAACCCCTGCTCCCCAAGGCACAGTAACTGCCCCTCTTCTCTCTCTCACATCTGACAAATAAATCATAACACAGTATTGTCCTTTGTAGATGAGAGTAGCATCCATTTTGGTCACAGCAACTCTACGAACTGATATAAACCAAATCTTACTGGTGGTAAAAGAAAAAAATATGTAAAATAAGGACAA
This sequence comes from Cherax destructor, assembly GCA_009830355.1. Taxonomy (NCBI): domain Eukaryota; kingdom Metazoa; phylum Arthropoda; class Malacostraca; order Decapoda; family Parastacidae; genus Cherax; species Cherax destructor. Next base: position 45,153 of record WNWK01013389.1, read on the forward strand.
ATATCAGCGTCTCCACTATGTCAGAAGCTCTCACTTACAAAAACCACAAGTGGGTAATTATCACAAAACTAAAGACAAATAACAGGTTGAAAAACCAGAATCTTCAAAACGAGACATACGAAGTCCATGATGTTTCTCTCCGTCATTTGTTCTCAATAGATAGAAATACTGTTATACTCTTACAAACCCTTCACATGAAAGAAATATTGCAGAGCATAAACTCAGTTAAGTGCCTAAATTATTAGTGCTGTGGGCACCAATTACTGTGCAGACGGCAGACCGATGTGGCTAGTAACAAATGCCTGGTTCACCAGGCCATCCACACGGAGATCTGATCAGTGATCCCATTCATGAAACCCGAAAAACAACTAAAAGATATCTAGTTTTCTGTGTCAGTACTGGAGGTGACTAGTACCAGTGTCAGTACCTGGTGTGTGTCAGTAGTAGAAGTGACTAGTACCAGTGTCAGTACCTGGTGTGTGTCAGTAGTAGAGGTGACTAGTACCTGGTGTGTGTCAGTAGTAGAGGTAACTAATACCAGTGTCATTACCTGGTGTGTGTCAGTAGTAGAGGTGCCTAGTACCAGTGTCAGTACCTAGTGTGTGGTAGTAGTAGAGGTGACTAGTACCAGTGTTAGTATCTGGTGTGTGGGAGTACTGGAGGTGACTAGTACCAGTGTCAGTACCTGGTGTATGATAGTACTGGAGGTGCCTAGTACCAGTGTCAGTACCTGGTGTGTGGTAGTAGTAGAGGTGACTAGTACCAGTGTCAGTACCTGGTGCATGGTAGTACTGGAGGTGCCTAGTACCAGTGTCAGTACCTGGTGTGTGGTAGTAGTAGAGGTGACTAGTACCAGTTTAAGTACCTGGTGTGTGGGAGTACTGGAGGTGACTAGTACCAGTGTCAGTACCTGGTGTATGATAGTACTGGAGGTGCCTAGTACCAGTGTCAGTACCTGGTGTGTGGTAGTACTAGAGGTGACTAGTACCAGTGTCAGTACCTGGTGTGTGGTAGTACTAGAGGTGACTAGTACCAGTGTCAGTACCTAGTGTGTGGTAGTACTGGAGGTGAGACGACTATCAGAGAAAAAATGGGACAGATGTAGTGTGTAGATACTGTGCCAGAGGGATCTGCAACTATGAAAAGTACGTACATACTGTACATACATATCAGGTGTACCAACATGTTGAGAAAGAAAATGCAATGCCGTTTTGGTTAAAGTGCTGATATTCCGACCCGGTCACCAAAGTATGACACTCGCCTCGGAAGACACGGAAAAATAACAGGAAGATGTAAGCAGGGATTTCCGGTGGGGAGAGGAAAACAACATGGTGTTCATTGGTGGTACGTTCCACCTACTTAGGTATGGAAAGAATGAACTCGAAAGGGATAACGTTTAAAACACAAAAATCATCATCAAACAGAACGCAAGGAAAACACAAATACCTGGGAGCAGTAATGTTGGCTGACCTGTCTTTCAAAGTTAAGACGGTCAGGAAAATGATGGGGTGCATTATGGGATATTTCGTAAGGGAAATTGTACTAATGGTGACACTATTTATATCACTAGTGCTGTCTCTCTTCACCATTGACGCCCCTTTCAGGGCAGGGAAAATATCAAAGCTGCAACAGATATAGATATCAATTACGGCCCACATATAGCCAATAAAACATTAAATTACTCGGAACATCTCAGTCCTAAAATGGGAACATATCAGAGAGAGTTAATATATTCATTGAAAATACTTGAGGGCATGGTCCCAAATCTGCACACTGCCATAACATACTGGAGTGGGATATGGAAGTGTAAAATAAAGCGAATGATGGGCAGTGATGTGTAGTGGTGAAGATAAGGGACATCAGGGGCAGTGACGTGTAGTAGTGAAGATAAGGGACATCAGGGGCAGTGATGTGGAGTAGTAAAGATAAGGGACATCAGGGGCAGTGATGTGGGGTAGTAGTGAAGATAAGGGACATCACTGGCAGTGATGTGGGGTAGTAGTGAAGATAAGGGACATCAGGGGCAGTGATGTGGAGTAGTGAAGATAAGGGACATCAGGGGCAGTGATGTGGGGTAGTAGTAAAGATAAAGGACATCAGGGACAGTGGTGTGGGGAAGTGAAGATAAGGGGCATCAGGGACAGTGGTGTGTTTTAGAGAAGATAAGGGACATCAGGGACAGTGTGGGGTAGTAGAGAAGATAAGGGACATCAGGGACAGTGGTGTAGGGTAGTGAAAATAAGGGATATCAGGGACAGTGATGTGGGGTAAAGATAAGGGACATCGGGGACAATGGTGTGCGGTAGTGAAAATAAGGGATATCAGAGACAGAGATGTGGGGTAAAGATAAGGGACATCAGGGACAGTGGTGTGGGGTAGTAGTGATAAGGGACATCAGGGACAGTGGTGTGGGGTAGTAGTGATGAGGGACATCAGGGACAGTGGTGTGGGGTAGTAGTGATGAGGGACATCAGGGACAGTGGTGTGTGGTAGTAGTGAAGATAAGGGATATCAGGGACAGTGGTGTGGGGTAGTAGTGAAGATAAGGGATATCAGGGACAGTGATGTGGGGTAGTAAATATAAGGGACATCAGGGACAGTGGTGTCGGATAGTGAAGATAAGGGATATCAGGGACAGTGATGTAGGCATAAAGGACATCAGGGACAGTAGTGTGGGGTAGTAGAGAAGATAAGGGACATCAGGGACAGTGGTGTGGGGTAGTGAAAAAAGGATATCAGGACAGTGATGTGGGGTAAAGATAAGGGACATCGGGGACAGTGGTGTGCGGTAGTGAAAATAAGGGATATCAGAGACAGAGATGTGGGGTAAAGATAAGGGACATCAGGGACAGTGGTGTGGGGTAGTAGTGATAAGGGACATCAGGGACAGTGGTGTGTGGTAGTAGTGAAGATAAGGGATATCAGGGACAGTGGTGTGGGGTAGTAGTGAAGATAAGGGATATCAGGGACAGTGATGTGGGGTAGTAGTGAAGATAAGGGACATCACTGGCAGTGATGTGGGGTAGTAGTAAAGATAAGGGACATCAGGGACAGTGATGTGGGGTAGTAGTGAAGATAAGGGACATCAGGGGCAGTGATGTGGGGTAGTAGTAAAAATAAAGGACATCAGGGACAGTGGTGTGGGGAAGTGAAGATAAGGGGCATCAGGGACAGTGGTGTGTTTTAGAGAAGATAAGGGACATCAGGGACAGTGTGGGGTAGTAGAGAAGATAAGGGACATCAGGGACAGTGGTGTAGGGTAGTGAAAATAAGGGATATCAGGGACAGTGATGTGGGGTAAAGATAAGGGACATCGGGGACAGTGGTGTGCGGTAGTGAAAATAAGGGATATCAGAGACAGAGATGTGGGGTAAAGATAAGGGACATCAGGGACAGTGGTGTTGGGTAGTAGTGATAAGGGACATCAGGGACAGTGGTTTGTGGTAGTAGTGAAGATAAGGGATATCAGGGACAGTGGTGTGGGGTAGTAGTGAAGATAAGGGATATCAGGGACAGTGATGTGGGGTAGTAAATATAAGGGACATCAGGGACAGTGGTGTCGGATAGTGAAGATAAGGGATATCAGGGACAGTGATGTGGGGCAGTAAAGGGACATCAGGGACAGTAGTGTGGGGTAGTAGAGAAGATAAGGGACATCAGGGACAGTGGTGTGGGGTAGTGAAAATAAGGGATATCAGGGACAGTGATGTGGGGTAAAGATAAGGGACATCGGGGACAGTGGTGTGCGGTAGTGAAAATAAGGGATATCAGAGACAGAGATGTGGGGTAAAGATAAGGGACATCAGGGACAGTGGTGTGGGGTAGTAGTGATAAGGGACATCAGGGACAGTGGTGTGTGGTAGTAGTGAAGATCAGGGATATCAGGGACAGTGGTGTGGGGTAGTAGTGAAGATAAGGGATATCAGGGACAGTGATGTGGGGTAGTAAATATAAGGGACATCAGGGACAGTAGTGTGGGGTAGTAGTGAAGATAAGGGACATCAGGGACAGTGGTGTGGGGTAAATATAAGGGACATCAGGGACAGTGATGTGGGGTAGTAAAGATAAGGGACATCAGGGACAGTGATGTGGGTAGTAAAATAGGACATCAGGACAGTGATGTGGGGTAAAGATAGGGACATCAGGGACAGTGATGTAGGAGTAGTGAAGATAAGGACATCAGGGACAGTGGTGGAGAGTAAGATAAGGAATCAGGACAGTGATGTGGAGTAAAAGGACATCAGGGACAGTGATGTGGGGTAGTGAAGATAAGGGACATCAGGACAGTGATGTGGGGTAGTAGTGAAGATAAGGGACATCAGGGACAGTGGTGTGGGGTAGTAGGAAAGATAAGGGACATCAGGGACAGTGTGTGGGGTAGTAGTGAAGATAAGGGACATCAGGGACAGTGGTGTGGAGTAGTGAAATAAGGACATCAGGACAGTGGTGTGGGTAGTAGTGAAAGATAAGGACATCAGGGACAGTGATGTGGGAGTAGTGAAGATAAGGGACATCAGGGACAGTGGTGTGGGGTAGTAGTAAAGATAAGGACATCAGGACAGTGGTGTAGGAGTAGTAGAAATAAGGACATCAGGGACAGTGATGTGGGTAATAGTAAAGATAGGACATCAGGACAGTGTGGTAGTAGTGAGACGAGAAGAGTATATAGGAGACAATGGGGTGGGTAGTAGTGGACACGGGAGGGGGTATAGTGAGACTGGGGTGGGGAGAATAGGACACAGGAGTGGTGGAGTAGTAGGACACAGGGGTGTGGAGGTAGTAGTGGAGACGGGTGGGGTAGTAAGACTAGACGGGGTGGGGTAGTAGGTGGAGAGGGGACGGAGTGGGGTAGTAGTGGAGACAGGGTGGGGTAGTAGTGGAGACGGGGGGTGGGGTAGTAGTGGAGACGGGGTGGGAGTAGTGGAGACGGGGGGTGGGAGTGAGCGGGGTAGTGGAGACGGGGTGGGGAGTAGTGGAGACGGGGTGGGGTAGTAGGGAGACGGGTGGGGTAGAGTGGAGACGGGGGTGGGGTAGTAGTGGAGACGGGGGTGGGGTAGAGTAGTGGGGCGGGGGGTGGGGTAGTAGTGGAGACGGGGGGGAGTGAGACGGGGTGGGGAGTAGTGGAGACGGGGTGGGGCAGTAGTGGAGACGGGGGGGGGTAGTAGGGTGGGGAGAGCGGGGGTGGGGTAGTAGTGGAGACGGGGGTGGGGTAGTAGTGGAGACGGGGGTGGGGTAGAGGGAGACGGGGTGGGGTAGTAGTGGAGACGGGGGTGGGGTAGTAGTGGAGACGGGGTGGGTAGTAGTGGAGACGGGGTGGGGTAGAGTGGAGACGGGGTGGGTAGTAGTGGAGACGGGGTGGGTAGTAGTGGAGACGGTGGGGTGAGGAGAGGGGGGAGTAGTGGAGACTGGGGGGGGTAGTGAGTGGAGAGTGGGGTGGGGTAGTAGTGAGACGGGGTGGGGTAGTAGTGGAGACGGGGGTGGGGTAGTAGTGGAGACGGGGTGGGGTAGTAGTGGAGACGGGGGTGGGGTAGTAGTGGAGAGGGGGGTGGGGTAAAAGTCCTGATTATGTTAATTTTAGATTTGTCCTCCAGTAAATTTAAACTTGTTAAGAGGACTCATGTGTTACACAAATAACCCTCACATAGGATAGAGCAGCAACTTACCACAATGTTTGTCAGTCCCACTTGGATCATTTACAAAGTCACATGACTTTGTAAATGATCCAAGTCGGACCGAAACGTCGTGGTAAGCTGCTCTTCTCTATGTGTGGGTGATTTGTCTATTCCAGTCACGGTACTGTTCCTTTTTGTTCTTTACTCGTGTGTTCTTGAGACTCAAAACTTACAAGTCACCTTGTCCTCGTAAGGAAGTTTTCCTATCACAAACAGAAGTCATTATTTTGTCCTTTAATGACATTACAGTAACTATTAGCACAATGTACTCATATCTATCAGACAAATTTTGTAAAACTAACAGTTGTCAAGTGCTGCTCATGGGTAGACGTCTAGGTTACAAGAACTATAAATAGTGTGAAGAGTAGTGACTGCCCAGTCAGGGTCACTAACTGCTGGCTCAGTCACCTTGGGTTCAGCTATAACAAGGTCGTCATGGCACTTGCACACAATTATCACCATACTACTGCACTAGTTCCAGCTGCAACCTCACACTGCCTGTCACTATACTGCATTAGTTGCTAGCTGAAGCTTCACTGGTACCATACACAACAATAGTTACTAGCACACTAGGTGTGCGCCATGCTTAGAAAATCTGAGACCCTGTAGTACCTCGTGGGAGCACCAGCTAGAGCAAACAGCATGGCAAACCCCGGATTCACTAACGCCATATCGCATTAAAAATCCTTTTCAATCAAAGTGATGATGACCCCAAGTTTAGTGGCTTTGAGACGGATGTGGCCTCAAGTGATAGAAGAAATATCGAAAACTTCGACAATAACCCAACAGGCTCACGTACAACATTCTAGCACATCCTTTCAATTTTGATGCCACTGGTAATGGGAATGTCCTATCACCGAGTCCCCAGAGTCAGAAGAGTACTTCCAACTGTACTTTGACGAGCCGCTCATGAACCCAATCTTCAGCTAGACGAACAGGCATTACACATGTTGCAGAATCATCACGGCTGTACAGGTAGAAAGATACAACTGTGGACGAAATGTACAGTAGTGTGCATATTGAGACAGTAATGAAATAATACATTTGTATGGAAAATTAACGTTTTTTGAAAAATACAAGGCAATGAAATGACAGATAATTGATTTAATGAGATATGACTACACTTTGCATAGAATTGACCAATATTTGAACACATTTTGGCAAATTCTTTGTAGTGGTAACAGGTCCTAATAACAGCAGGAAATAGTTTCTCCACAGCTAAACAGTCCTGTTTCGTGATCCTGTATTTGGCTACTGCCCAGAGATTCTCAATTGGGTTGAGGTCAGGAGAGTTTCCAGGTCAATTTAGAACACGTAGCCCATACTCTTCGAAGAATGTCTCCTTTTTTCTGGAAGTGTAGCATGGAGCAAGATCCTGCTGTAAAATGCCTTCTCCATCAGGAAAGTCTCTATCCACAATGGGAAGCAAATGAGTTGCCAGGATTGCCTTGCATTTGTCACTGTTCATCGTTCCCTCAACAATAACAAGCCGTCCAGGGCCTTAGCAGTAAAACTACCCAAAAACATCTTAAGTGGGTGTTTTGGCACTTGCTGAATGTGTTTATTCCGAAGAGGTTTGTCCTTCCTCCGTCTCACTGCCACTGATCTGTACCCACATACTTTAAAATGGCCTCATCTGAAAATATAACTTTACTCCATTCATCTGTCATTCAATAACCGTTTCTTTATTAACTTTCTGGCAGTTCTGCCATCTTCAAGGAGCCTTCATTGAACAGTTGAAGAATCAACATTTATGCCAGCTGAAGCCAAATTTCTTTGTAAATTTTTGCTGGTTTTCTTAGGATCCTTCACACTATTTCTTATGCTAACCCGTCATCGTGAGGTGTTGTCTTGTGTTTTCTCCCACATCTTCCTCGACGCAGGGCTAGACAATCACTAATGTCATCAGCTCTTTTCAGAATCCGACCAACAGTTGACTATGCTAGGCTCAGATTTTCGGCGATGCGTCTGATAATCAAATCAGCATGTTTTCTAAGCTTAAGCTACTATATTTTACACTTCCTTGGTGTAATTTGCTCATATATCAAATCAATTTTCCTCACCAAAATTAACTGAAATGCCATTAATCCATTCCAGCGGAATTCCAGGCTCTTGGGAGGCAGGAGAAAATACTTCAATATAACGCTAATATCAACTCTACGGCTTATTTATCAATCACAATTGATCTAATATGACATAATAAACAATATAAATAACAGAAACATGATATATACTCTAGAATGAATAAAATGTCATTATGTGATGAGTGGTGGCGGCCACTCCAGCTCCCGGTCTGACCATATCTTCCCATTCTTCCCCTTTTGAAAACGGAGTGTTTGTGAGGCTAACTACACTAGATCACTAGTTTCATAAGGAAAACACTGAAACAATGTATTTTTAAATAAGAAATATTGTATAAAACCATAATAAAACATAAGAGAGAATGTAAAGAAATAAACTGGTTTTATAAAGTGTACGTATTTACCTTGGAGAACAGATGCTGGCGGAGGTGGGTGGTGGAAAAGATAGGCTACTTGCTACACTCTTAATGCTACACTTTATCGCTGAACTTAATTGCTACAATTCGTTTTTTATTTTTTTTCACTTCACTTTTCACTGATTTTTGCCTTTTTCTCCATGCTTTCATCACTTTCATTTGCAGGGAGTTTCAATAAAAACCTGTCCAAGGAGGTTTGTTTCATCTTCCCTTTCAGAATGTTTCAGAAATGAGTTAGACAAGTGTCATTAAATAGCGCCGACGCACGACCAGTTGCAACTTTCTCTGGGTGTTTCTTTGGGCCCATGGTGGCTTATTTCACAGTCGCACTTAATAAACAAGCACAAAAACCAATGGATTTTAAGGAAATGTTTGGATGAATGCGCGGAGTATATGTTCATTCACGACAGACACAGGGAGACTGACTCAACTACGGGCAGTGTCCCGGCGGGCTGAAGAGTCTAATACGGCCGATTCCACCAAAAATCCGGCCTAAATACGAATTGGCTGAAAAACGCAGCGGCCGATATTCAGGGTTCCACTGTATAATAAAGTAATGTTAAGTCTCACAGTAATGTTAAGTCTCACAGTAATGTTAAGTCTCACAGTAATGTTAAGTCTCACAGTAAAGTCTCACAGTAATGTTAAGTCTCACAGTAATGTTAAGTCTCACAGTAATGTTAAGTCTCACAGTAATGTCTCACAGTAATGTTAAGTCTCACAGTAATGTTAAGTCTCACAGTAATGTCTCACAGTAATGTTAAGTCTCACAGTAATGTTAAGTCTCACAGCAGAATGAATGACAGCAGTATGCAGGTGTGTGCCTATACAATAACAAACTGACAGAGGCTGAGTCAACAGTCTCGCTTACCAAGAATGAAAATGGATAGGTCCTGGATGCACATCATACTGGACAAACTGTTTCGTCAACGGTACTACAAAACAACTTTTGAACAGAGTACCCAGTGATGCAGTGGACTTGGTCTGCTGAACTAATAATTCAACTGGACACCCCATGCAGCAGACTCACCAAGCCTCTGTCTGGCAAAAATCCATTGCATGGGTGTCTGTTAAACAGGTTTTACTGAAATTTGAGGTGTTCAAAGTAATTTAAATGACTGTTTTTTTTGTTTTGTTTTTTAGCTTTGTGGGCAGTAAAGGGTCTTTCTAACTCTAGTATCCTGCTCTGGAGACGTTAATACCAAACAATATTATAAATTAGGCCAAAGGTTATTTGAATATTTTCGTCACTGGCACTGGGAAATTTTCCCCTCACCATTTCTCTGGTAAGTTTTCCCGACCATCCCCCCCTGAGCAATTATTTTTTATCACCACCACCTATGGTGTGGAGAAAATTCTCCAAAGGAGGGGGGTATGCGCCCTTACTACCCTTGGTAAAGGCCCTCACCCTTTCCACCCTTAGGAAAGGGCCAGAGGAGGCGCGTCTGGCTGCATAAACAATTTAATTCAAGCCAGATGTACTGTCAACAGTGTGTCAAGAATTGTGCTGACCACAGCACCACGAGGCACCTCGTGGCACCACATGGCTGCACGAGGCACGAGCCACAAGGCAGCACGAGCGGTCAGATTGAATTTGGTACTCGCAAGAACGAGCTCACGACTCTAGTGGTCATACGACGCGAGTAGCGATGTAAATCAACATAGACATTACTCGTTCGCGTCCGTTATATCATTTAATCTCCACTAACGTCGGGAAATAAGATAAGAACTCTGTTCCAGCGCGTTTAGTGTATAACATCAACATTGCAGTATATTCAGAAGTGTGCGCAGCTTCAGACTGCAAAAAGGAGAAACGTAGAGACAATCGCAAGTGAATTCCATCGAAACAAGACGGATTCTTCAGCGGCATTCTACAATCAAGACAGCATTTCCGCCGTATATGGTGGAGCCAACACCATCGCTCAAAGTTACACGAGCAAGGTAAGAATTTGATGTTCTGGTTAAAACAGGGAACTGCGCAGTTCTTGTATTCAAGAACATACAAATTTTTACCTAGGGAGCGGTTATGGTGGACTTTTAGTCCAAAACAGTGAGTAAAACGCCTTTCAGTCCATCTAAGACTGAAATATGGACATACGCTCCTTGGGGCAATAATTATGTACTCATATGTGATATTTTTCCCCTTCAGCCCTGTGGAGATGTGGCAATATATGGATCCCCCGAGAAGGT
>WNWK01013390.1:5000-10000 GCA_009830355.1 Cherax destructor
GCTTGTGCAGCATGGGAGAGCGCTGCTTGTGCAGCATGGGAGAGCGCTGCTTGTGCAGCATGGGAGAGCGCTGCTTGTGCAGCATGGGAGAGCGCTGCTTGTGCAGCATGGGAGAGCGCTGCAGGTGCAGCATGGGAGAGCGCTGCAGAACAATATGAACCCCCAGGTTACAGGAAAGTCGTCCACGCTCAACATTCCTGAGGGTCGTAGGTAACCAGTATACAGAACCTTCGCTCTCCAGCAGCTAATAATTTTTAACCTTTTTAGGCAAGAGTCGTGTGGGCGTTGTGGAGGCTGAGAGACACCTCAGGTACCACAGTCTAACAAGTAGACACGGTTGTGGAGGCTGAGAGACACCTCAGGTACCACAGTCTAACACGTAGACACGGTTGTGGAGGCTGAGAGACACCTCAGGTACCACAGTCTAACAAGTAGACACGGTTGTGGAGGCTGAGAGACACCTCAGGTACCACAGTCTAACAAGTAGACACGGTTGTGGAGGCTGAGAGACACCTCAGGTACCACAGTCTAACAAATAGACACGCTATTATTTAAGTGAAACTGCAATATACTTTCAGTAGATATTATACAGATACAAATAAAAACAGAATATAGTTTCTGACAATAGTTTGTCAAGTTTAAACTAGATTACGTATCGGTTAATAAGTGATTTTCATACACTCAAGCACACAACATTACAAAAAATGGAAAAAAAAATATATGTAAATACAGTAAATGACAAAGCAAAAGATGGAAATACGCGAGGCTGATTCTTGATGTTTTATCGGAAATATATTTAACAAGCTCAAGGTTACACTGCAGCATTGTAACAATCTCAAGGTTACACTGCAGCATTGTAACAATCTCAAGGTTACACTGCAGCATTGTAACAACTAACGGTTACACTGCAGCATTGTAACAACTCAAGGTTACACTGCAGCATTGTAACAAGCTCAAGGTTACCGCAGCATTGTAACAACTCAGTTATACTGCAGCATTGTAACAATCTCAAGGTTACACTGCAGCATTGTAACAAGCTCAAGGTTAACTCAGCATTGTAACAAGCCTCAAGGTTACACTGCAGCATTGTAACAACTCAAGGTTACATGCAGCATTGTAACAATCTCAAGGTTACACTGCAGCATTGTAACAATCTCAAGTTTTCTGCAGCATTGTAACAATGCTCAAGGTTATACTGCAGCATTGTAACAATCTCAAGGTTATACTGCAGCATTGTAACAAGCTCAAGGTTACACTGCAGCATTGTAACAATCTCAAGGTTACACTGCAGCATTGTAACAATCTCAAGGTTATACTGCAGCATTGTAACAAGCTCAAGGTTACACTGCAGCATTGTAACAATCTCAAGGTTATACTGCAGCATTGTAACAATCTCAAGGTTATGCTGCAGCATTGTAACAATCTCAAGGTTATACTGCAGCATTGTAACAAGCTCAAGGTTATGCTGCAGCATTGTAACAATCTCAAGGTTAACTGCAGCATTGAACAACTCAAGGTTAACTGCAGCATTGTAACAATCTCAAGGTTAACTGCAGCATTGTAACAATCTCAAGTTATACTGCAGCATTGTAACAACTAAGGTTATGCTGCAGCATTGTAACAATCTCAAGGTTATACTGCAGCATTGTAACAAGCTCAAGGTTACACTGCAGCATTGTAACAATCTCAAGGTTATACTGCAGCATTGTAACAATCTCAAGGTTACACTGCAGCATTGTAACAATCTCAAGGTTATACTGCAGCATTGTAACAATCTCAAGGTTACTGCAGCATTGTAACAATCTCAAGGTTATACTGCAGCATTGTAACAATCTCAAGGTTATACTGCAGCATTGTAACAATCTCAAGGTTAACTGCAGCATTGTAACAACCAAGGTTAACTGCAGCATTGTAACAATCTCAAGTTAACTGCAGAGAACAAGCTCAAGGTTAGCTGCAGCATTGTAACAACTCAAGGTTAACTGCAGCATTGTAACAATGCTCAAGGTTAACTGCAGCATTGTAACAACTCAAGGTTACACTGCAGCATTGTAACAACTCAAGGTTAACTGCAGCATTGTAACAGTCGTTAACTGCAGCATTGTAACAACTCAAGGTTACACTGCAGCATTGTAAAACTCAAGGTTACCTGCAGCATTGTAACAAGTTCAGTTAGCTGCGCATTGTAACAACTCAGGTTATGCTGCAGCATTGTAACAAGCTCAAGGTTATGCTGCAGCATTGTAACAAGCTCAAGGTTATGCTGCAGCATTGTAACAAGCTCAAGGTTATGCTGCAGCATTGTAACAAGCTCAAGGTTATGCTGCAGCATTGTAACAAGCTCAAGGTTATGCTGCAGCATTGTAACAACTCAGGTTATGCTGCAGCATTGTAACAACTCAGTTGCTGCAGCATTGTAACAAGCTCAAGGTTAGCTGCAGCATTGTAACAACTTAGGTTGCTGCAGCATTGAACAACTCAAGGTTACTGCAGCATTGTAACAACTCAAGGTTAACTGCAGCATTGTAACAATCTCAAGGTTACACTGCAGCATTGAACAATCTCAAGGTTACACTGCAGCATTGTAACAAGCTCAAGTTAACTGCAGCATTGTAACAACTCAGGTTAACTGCAGCATTGTAACAAGCTCAAGTTAACTGCAGCATTGTAACAAGCTCAAGGTTACTGCAGCATTGTAACACAAGGTTACACTGCAGCATTGTAACAAGTCAAGGTTACACTGCAGCATTGTAACAAGCTCAAGTTACTGCAGCATTGTAACAACTCAAGGTTACACTGCAGCATAACAAGCCAAGGTTACCTGCAGCATTGTAACAACAAGTTCTGCAGCATAACAAGCTCAAGGTTACTGCAGCATTGTAACAATCTCAAGGTTATCTGCAGCATTGTAACAACTCAAGGTTATCTGCAGCATTGTAACAATTCAAGGTTACACTGCAGCATTGTAACAAGCTCAAGGTTACTGCAGCATTGTAACAACCAAGGTTACTGCAGCATTGTAACAACCTCAAGGTTATGCGCAGCATTGTAACAATCTCAAGGTTATACTGCAGCATTGTAACAATCTCAAGGTTATGCTGCAGCATTGTAACAATCTCAAGGTTATACTGCAGCATTGTAACAATCTCAAGGTTATGCTGCAGCACTTACTATAGGGTTTTCTCAAGAAATGCACTATAGAAACTATAACGCCGCCTTCGTTATGAGAAAAACTGCCATTAAGTTTCCAGATCAAATTTAAACAAATATTTGAGAGGCTTCCAAAATAAGTTAACACCTTATACTTAGGAAGAGTTGAAATCACAATGACGTAACTGAAACAATTCACAAAAGAAAATGAGAAAACAAAATATATAAGGTAAGGTTTCGGTCCTTCCTGGTTGATTATCAAGTCGCAGTTGATTGTAAGTCGAAGTGTAACATGAGTGTCCTCATCACCTTATTATGTATCATTGTATGTAGTAGTATATAGTTCTACTGTCTTCCATATATATCATTGAATTTGTGTTGATAAAATCACTGGTTGGCGAAACGTCTACAATAAAGATACCCAGATGTTGCATATGCGTCTAGTTTTCATTTATTGTATGATGGTTGTAAGTAGGAGCTGGATAATGGATAATGAGAACCTTCAAAACTAGGGATGCCAAGCCCATGATGACGTTCTTCAGGTCGCTTGTTCTATCTAGACTGGAATATTGCTGTACACTAACAGCACCTTTCAAGGCAGGTGAAATTGCTGACCTAGAAAATGTGCAGAGAACCTTCACGACACGCATAACTGCGATAAACCACCTCAATTACTGGGAACGCTTGAAGCTCCTAAACCTGTACTCCCTAGAACGCAGGCGGGAGAGATACATTATTATATACACTTGGAAAATCCTAGAGGGATTAGTACCAAACTTTCACACGAAAATCACTCCCTAGGAAAGCAAAAGACTCGGCAGGCGATGCAACATCCCCCAGTGAAAAGCAGGGGTGCCACTAGCACGTTGAGAGACAACACAATAAGTGTCAGGGGCCCAAGACTTCAACTGCATCCCAGCATACATAAGGGGGATTACCAATAGACCCCTGGCTGTCTTCAAGAAGGCGCTGGACAGGCACCTAAAATCAGTATCTGACCAGCCGGGCTGTGGTTCGTACGTCGGGTTGCGTGCGGCCAACAGTAACAGCCAAGTTGATCATACCTAGTAACGTGTGTAAATTATAACCTTAATTTTTAAAGGAATGGATCGGTAAGCCAGCGGAAGGTCTTTGTCGGATGACCAAAAGCTCCAGTGGCGGATCATTATAAGACTAAGACCTTCGTCAGGAAACACTTGTCGTTTTTCCTAAAGAATCTTACCCAACCTGACACCAACGGCACTTTGGAACACATAACTGTATCAAAGAATGACTCTTCAAGGAGGAGGGGAGGGTTCTTGATGCTGCCGAAGCGCTCTTGATCCAAGGAATGGAATTGCCTCTTTCTCCTTGGATCAAACTTTACATACCCCAGACGCTATTTGACCCTTAGGGATTTAGCTCTTTTATATGAAAATAATATTTTTAATAGTAAATAAAATAGTTTTAAGCACTATTTTCTACTGAAGGTTAGAATGGGTGGTTAGAAAACTCCATAAACAAACTAAGCGACCTTCAGTAAGGCCTCTATTAGTTCGGAACTAGAAATTTACATTAGTCACCTTGAAGGGAAACCAATATTCAAGGTTCCTTGTAACAAAGTGTTATTGAGTGCAGGAAAAAAAATGATTTGAAACTTCATAAAAATTTAGATGAACTTAAGAGCTTGAGATTTGTAGGTGAGATACTTTTTTCTAGGTTGTTGCAGTAAATGAATACTAATAATCAGGTGCAAGTATTATATATTGTTATAATTACTTGGTAAATTGAAGACACGTAGACCAAGTTGAAAAAAATGTAAAGTGTGAGCTTTATCAAGTTAATTATTTATAAAACTTATTTACATGGTA
>WNWK01013390.1:12500-22500 GCA_009830355.1 Cherax destructor
TTCGTAAAACTATTTAAGAAACGTTGATGTGAAAGTTCATAAATATGGTAACTGCGTTTATTAAAAACTTTAGGATAAGTTAGTCAGAACTTCATATGCAGACGAGTGATTTCCCCGTACCATATACACAAGTTACAGGAACTCGACAGTAATCTGTTTCGTCATTATTATTATCGTTGTATTTGCTGTTTAATTTTTTATGCTAAGATTTGAGCCAGTCGACTAACACCCATGTACCTTATTACTACTTGCTTAATAGACGTCATCGATGTACCTCCCCCCCCAAAAAAAAAAAAACCCTCGTATCTCAGGGATTGATTCATAGACGTCCTTCCTCCTCCCATTTCTAGGATCTCACTGTAATTAGTTACATACATCAGCACATTGCTGATGTATTCATTTATGATAAATACTACTACTACAGAAATAACTGGTCAACGATCGCCCATCCCTCAGGTCTCTGATGAGGTCATCGACGACCAATCCTCGGCCACGTTGTGTAGATTTTTCAAGGACAAAATAGTTTGGCAGTGAGTTATGTGACTAAACACACTCTAAAAGAACATTTCAGTGCAGGGATGCGGCCAAGTTAGCTACTGCTCATGCTAGCTACTGCTCATGCGAGCTACTGCTCATGCTAGCTACTGTTCATGCTAGCTACTGCTCATGCTAGCTACTGCTCATGTTAGCTACTGCTCATGCTAGCTACTGCTCATGTTAGCTACTGCTCATGCTAGCTACTGCTCATGCTAGCTACTGCTCATGCTAGCTACTGCTCATGCTAGCTACTGCTCATGCTAGCTACTGCTCATGCTAGCTACTGCTCATGTTAGCTACTGCTCATGCTAGCTACTGTTCATGCTAGCTACTGCTCATGTTAGCTACTGCTCATGCTAGCTACTGCTCATGCTAGCTACTGCTCATGCTAGCTACTGTTCATGTTAGCTACTGCTCATGCTAGCTACTGCTCATGCTAGCTACTGCTCATGCTAGCACCTTAACACAGCTCGCGCTCATACCTATCACATTATCTACATACGTTATACGCTATATATATCACCACTTTAAAAGCCTAGCACCATTATATCTAAATCATTTCCATGCTACCATACACTTAGCCAGAAAGTATCATTGAATGGAAATAAATCCCTTTGACTTTTTTTGGGTTATCGTAGGTTCTCTACACGTATGCTGCTATGTATGATAATGTATGTAACTGTGTATACCTGAATAAACTTAGGGATACTTCTCCGGACAGCACCCACAAAGGACATCCAATATACTCCCCCAGAGAGCCACCATTATTACTACTACTATCTCATCTACCAAGACTAAAGCTTGTATTGGCAGGTTATAGTTATAATTTGAAGAAATACAAATAATTCTAAAATCGTTGTTGCAGTTCAGTAATTATTGGTAATCTACTGCAGCGCTGTATGACCCTAGTAGGTTTAGCGCTTCTTTTTTATTATAAAAATGGTAATTTACTATTATAATGAAAGCATCTACTATCACATCTTATTCGATAGTCACAGCTTCCTCACTTACTATATTCCGTAAAGTTAGTTTTGACCCCAAAAAAAGCCAAACGTGTAATATATATATGTCGTGCCGATTAGGTAAAACTTGCTATTTTGGCTTAAATAGCAACGCTCATCTTGCCATATAAGACAAGTGAAAATTTGTGTATGCAATAATTTCGCCAAAATCATTCTGAACATAACGAAAAAAATATATTTAATTGTGTTTGTTTATTATTAAATAAATGTTAACGTATCTAAAATATATTTAGTTGGTTTAGGGTAAATTAAATTGCGTTTGTTGTAATAAGGTTAGGTAGGTTTTCAAAGTTTCTCTTGGTACAAAATTATAATTTTTACATTAACATAATTGAAAAAAATATATCTTTAAACGTATAAGAGAAAATTTTAGAAAGGACTTAATTTACTAATGTTAAACAGTTGAAAGCAAAAGACTTTTCAGACGATGCAACATCCCCAGTGAAAGGCAGGGTCGCCACTAGCACGATAAGAGACAACACAATAAGTGTCAGGGGCCCCAAGACTTCAACTGCCTCCCAGCATACATAAGGGGGATTACCAATAGACCCCTGGCTGTCTTCAAGAAGGTGCTGGACAGGCACCTAAAATCAGTACCTGACCAACCGGGCTGTGGTTCGTACGTCGGGTTGCGTGCGGCCAACGGTAACAGCCTAGTTGATCAGGCCCTGATCCACCATGAGACCTGGTCAGACCGGGCCGCGGGGGCACTGACCCCCGAAACCCTCTCCAGGTATACTCCAGAGGAGCCAGGATGCTCCTCTGGTTACAATTAGTTAACATAAGTGAATGCTCTACTCTCATCTGAAGGAGCCATTCATTACAAGGTTAACTTTAGATAGCTACAATTAACTATATGTATTACATAAGGGGTAACCTTGTTAGAATTTAAGAGAAGTGCCTTGATATCAGTGAGGGCTTGTTGATCCACTCTCCTTGAGTCGAACTTGATAACCTGGTTGGTCAGACCAACCACCAGGAGACAGTCTGGCAGCGGGTCGCAGGGGCCATTGACCGCCAAACCGTAAAGTTCAGGAAAACATTTCCCTAGGCGCTTTATGACCCCAGCGGATTTAGCGTTCTTTTATTAATTTAATAATAATGATACAGCTAAAAGAAATTGGTACAAAAATAATTCATATGTTAATTCCTGTGACTACCTTCATCAAATGATTCAATTAAACAAAATATAGATTTTTTCTTAAGAAAAATCGGTTTGCTTGACCACTGTGTCTAAAAACACACTATATGAGACATCCTGGGGCCTTGCTTATATATTTCTCCTGCCAACTATTGTTTGGTTATTTTTAAGTCTGTAGTATCTGGTGTTCTCCTCTCACTCGAGCCTGTTAAACCGTACTAACACGGAGCCTGTTAAACCGTGCTAACACGGAGCCTGTTAAACCGTGCTAACACGGAGCCTGTTAAACCGTGCTAACACGGAGCCTGTTAAACCGTGCTAACACGGAGCCTGTTAAACCGTGCTAACACGGAGCCTGTTAAACCGTGCTAACACGGAGCCTGTTAAACCGTGCTAACACGGAGCCTGTTAAACCGTGCTAACACGGAGCCTGTTAAACCGTGCTAACACGGAGCCTGTTAAACCGTGCTAACACGGAGCCTGTTAAACCGTGCTAACACGGAGCCTGTTAAACCGTGCTAACACGGAGCCTGTTAAACCGTGCTAACACGGAGCCTGTTAAACCGTGCTAACACGGAGCCTGTTAAACCGTGCTAACACGGAGCCTGTTAAACCGTGCTAACACGG
Organism: Cherax destructor; assembly: GCA_009830355.1. NCBI lineage: Eukaryota > Metazoa > Arthropoda > Malacostraca > Decapoda > Parastacidae > Cherax > Cherax destructor. The sequence goes on from WNWK01013390.1 coordinate 15,828, forward strand.
AGCCTGTTAAACCGTGCTAACACGGAGCCTGTTAAACCGTGCTAACACGGAGCCTGTTAAACCGTGCTAACACGGGCCTGTTAAACCGTGCTAACACGGAGCCTGTTAAACCGTGCTAACACGGAGCCTGTTAAACCGTGCTAACACGGAGCCTGTTAAACCGTGCTAACACGGAGCCTGTTAAACCGTGCTAACACGGAGCCTGTTAAACCGTGCTAACACGGAGCCGTTAAACCATGCAACACGGAGCCTGTTAAACCGTGCTAACACGGAGCCTGTTAAACCGTGCTAACACGGAGCCTGTTAAACCGTGCTAACACGGAGCCTGTTAAACCGTGCTAACACGGAGCCTGTTAAACCGTGCTAACACGGAGCCTGTTAAACCGTGCTAACACGGAGCCTGTTAAACCGTGCTAACACGGAGCCTGTTAAACCGTGCTAACACGGAGCCTGTTAAACCGTGCTAACACGGAGCCTGTTAAACCGTGCTAACACGGAGCCTGTTAAACCGTGCTAACACGGAGCCTGTTAAACCGTGCTAACACGGAGCCTGTTAAACCGTGCTAACACGGAGCCTGTTAAACCGTGCTAACACGGAGCCTGTTAAACCGTGCTAACACGGAGCCTGTTAAACCGTGCTAACACGGAGCCTGTTAAACCGTGCTAACACGGAGCCTGTTAAACCGTGCTAACACGGAGCCTGTTAAACCGTGCTAACACGGAGCCTGTTAAACCGTGCTAACACCGATCCTGTTAAACCGTGCTAACACGGAGCCTGTTAAACCGTGCTAACACCGATCCTGTTAAACCGTGCTAACACCGATCCTGTTAAACCGTGCTAACACCGAGCCTGTTAAACCGTGCTAACACCGAGCCTGGTAAACCGTGCTAACACCGAGCCTGGTAAACCGTGCTAACACCGAGCCTGGTAAACCGTGCTAACACCGAGCCTGGTAAACCGTGCTAACACCGAGCCTGGTAAACCGTGCTAACACCAGGTAACAACGAAGACAACTAGTATTTTAGTCAACACAATTTCTTGACTTGTACTCGTTGGAGCGCAGGCGAGAGAGACAACATAATCTACACCTGGAGGGACTGGTCCCTAGTCTGCACACACAAATCACTCCTTACGAAAGCAAAAGACTTGACAGGCGATGCAACATACCCCTAGTGAAAAGTAAAGGCGCCGTTAGTATGCTAAGAGAAAAAACAATAAGTGTCCGGGGCCCAAGACTGTTCAACAGCCTCCCACTAACCATAAGGGGAATTACCAATAGACGCCTGGTTGTCTTCAAGAGGGAGCTGGACAGATACCTAAAGTCATGGCTGGATCAGCCGGGCTGTGCTTCGTACGTTGGACTACGTGCGGCCAGCAGTAAAGCCTCATTGACCAGCCCCTGATCCACCGGGAGGCCTGGTCGTGGACCGGGCCGCGGGGGCGTTGATCCCCGGAATACCCTCCAGGTAGACTCCAGGTAGTTAGACTCCAGGTAGGTAGACACCTTCACTCACCAGTCGCTCACGTAAGCACATTTCATCGTATGTCTCATTATCAAGAGACGGAGGAACGATCCTCCATTCCTTGGCCGAGTAGCGGCCAGTGAAGAGGCGGGGCCAGGAGCTGTGAATCGACCCCTGCAACCACATATAGGCGAGTACAAATAGGTGAGTACACACAGTGTGTGTGGCAGAAACCATACATAGTTTTAAGATGAGGTTTGATAAAGCTCATGGAGCAGAGGGGGAGAGGACCTAGTAGCGATCAGTGAAAAGGCGGGGCCAGGAGCTATGACTCGACCCTTGCAACCACAAATAGGTGACACACTCATCCTGTGGTATATACTCCTTGGAGAGTTATGTAACTTTAGCTGGATAGGTGATCTCATGGACTTAGCGCAAGAGAGAGTGTAACCATAAATAAATACACCCACCAAACCCCGGTCACCCTCACACACTCATTTGTCGGGATGTGCACACTACGCCTACTCTCCCTGACTCATACTACACCCAACATTATCCATGGTCGCTACTTTAGCATGTACTCCCATTGGTAGCATGGTATCCTGCCGTGTCTTCGTCCCTCGTCCTCACAATACCATGGCCATCCTCACCTTCACGTGTCCTCACAATACCATGGCCATCCTCACCTTCACGTGTCCTCACAATACCATGGCCATCCTCACCTTCACGTGTCCTCACAATACCATGGCCATCCTCACCTTCACGTGTCCTCACAATACCATGGCCATCCTCACTTTCACGTGTCCTCACAATACCATGGCCATCCTCACCACTCAAGATACTCAAGTTAATGCGAAGGGCTGGTAACCCAGGATTAAAAACTCACTAGGTTTGACTTTTTTCCATTGGAAATTTCGAGTGGAAAAGCAGAAGATACTGCTACAACTCATGTTATTACCAAGTTGAAAATGAAATGAACAGTAAACTTACAGAGTCAGAGCAGTTACTGTCACTTGCTACACAAGGATAAACTTTTTCTTTACAAAAGTTGATATATTTTGTATGTTTTACTGTAAACTGTAGATCAAAACTAAGGGACTAAACTCCTGCAGATATATACACACATATACAAACACACGTGTGTACTCACCTAATTGTGGTTGCAGGGGTTGTGACTCAGCTCCTGGCCCCGCCTCTTCGCTGTCCGCTACTGGGTCTTTGCTCTCCATGCTCCATGAGCTTTATCATACCTTGTCTTAAAACTATGTATGGTTCCTGCCTCCACTGTATCGTTCGCTAGACTATTCCACTTCCTAACTACTCTATGGCTGAAGAAGTGCTTCCTAACATCCCTTTGACTCATCTGAGTCTTCAGCTTCCAGTTGTGTTCCCTTGTTTCTGTATTCCCTCTCTGGAACATCCTGTCACTATCTACCTTGTCGATTCCCTGCAGTATTTTGTATGTCGTTATCATGTCTCCTCTAACCCTTCTGTCCTCCAGTGTTGTTAGTCCTATTTCCCTCAACCTTTCTTCATATGGCATTCCCCTGAGTTGTGGAACTAGCCTTGTCGCAAACCTTTGCACTTTCTCTAATTTCTTGACGTGCTTGACCAGGTGTGGGTTCCAGACTGGTGCTGCATACTCTAGTATGGGCCTGACGTACACGGTGTACAGTGTCTTGAACGATTCCTTGTTAAGGTAACGAAACGCTAATCTTAGGTTTGCCAGTCGTCCATATGCTGCCGCGGTTATCTGGTTGATGTGTGCTTCCGGAGACGTGCTTGGTGTTATACTCACCCCAAGGTCTTTCTCCTTTGATGAGGTTTGTAGCCTTTGTCCACCTAGCCTGTACTCTGTCAGCGGTCTTCTTTGCCCTTCTCCGATCCTCATGACTTTGCATTTGGTGGGGTTAAATTCGAGAAGCCAGTTGCTAGACCAGATGTCAAGCTTGTCCAGACAAGTTGTTGTCCAGACAAGTTGGTGTCCAGACAAGTTGGTGTCCAGACAAGTTGGTGTCCAGACAAGTGGTTGTAGGGAAGTGACGTGTTGCTGGAGTGCCGGCCAACATAACATTTATAAAGGGATAGAGGGAAACAGAATGATTAGCTGAACTTAGAAGTTCTGGAGGTGGGAGGTACAGCGTCTGCACCCTGAAGGAGGGGTGAGGATACTGCAGTCTGGAGGCTCACTTGAATACTTATGTCTGTACCCTGAAGGAGGGGTGAGGAGTATCCTCACCCCTCCTTCAGGGTGCAGACGCTGTACCTCCCACCTCCAGAACTTCTAAGTTCAGCTAATCATTCTGTTTCCCTCTATCCCTTTATAAATGTTATGTTGGTCGGCACTCCAGCAATACGTCACTTCCCTACAATCACTTGTGTCGTCACAAAGATGTGTGTATCTTTCAATTTATATACTCTGAAATTAGCTAATCCCATTTTCTGGATTAAAATTTACTCGCTTGGTGGTTGACAGGTGAAGTGCAGCCATAATGACTCTAGTGCATACAGTAAGTTTTGACTCTTAACAAAACAACAAGATTGCCTGGTAACAGAACAAGGCATGGCCAGTCGTGCGTGTGCGCACGCGCTTGTGCAAGCTCTGAGACATCTGGGGGGTGAGATTATCAGATTGGCAGCTTTTACTCTCCCCTCTCTAATCTCCCACCTGTGCCCCTCCCCATCATGCCTCACCTGCACACTCTCCCTCATCTACCACCTGTGTCCCTCCCCTCCTCATGCCTCAACTGTATTCCTTTATTTTAGCCAGGTGGAACCATTAGCACATCACTCACTGGACAGAATCAGGTAAGTACATCTTTAACATTCGGAATGATCATCATCCGCGATCGTGACATTAAACTTCAAAACCAAAAAGGTCGTCAGTTTTGACATTTCCTCTTTATTTAATGAAGTTCCACCACACAATTCATAGTTTTACTCCGCTCTCAGTCACCGTTTGGTATCAGCCACAGATTTCGTCGACTAGAGTTGTGTTAACTTTGGTTGCTTGACCAGTGTCAAGCAACCAAAGTTAACACACAACGCAATTAAGTCGACGAAATATCGCAATCAATGTGATATTGGTTAGTCTGTATAAAGAGCACCTGGAGGGGGAGCAATTAAAGTTTACCATCCAGAGGGTATAATGTTGCTACATTTTGTGAACGATGTGTTGGTTAAAGCACCCAGACTCGACAATGATCCCTAAGCTTCCCTTCCTTGATGTCCTACTTTATACAGACGAAAAGAAGCTGTGTACACCTGAGGGGTTATAGGAAACTTACCAACAATGATGATTTTCCTCAAGGGAGGGTCTCGTGATAGAAGGAACTAAATTTGTCATCCCCTTCCTTGAATTGAACTTGATTGCCTCTCATTTCCCCAGGCGCTGTAGGATATTACAGGTTTTACGCTTTACCCCTAAATATAACAATAATAATAATAACAAAAGCTAGTTGTTGCATTATCTTTTACACTGTGACATGAGAGGAGTGATCACCAGATTCAGCCCTGCTTTCCTCGAGGAGGAATACGCCTGCATTGATCAAACATCCATCCAGCTTCAATATATTTTAAACTTTGACTAAACAAGGAGAGCACGAAGGTTCACCAACACGACCAGACTAAAACATTCATCTGGGAGGTTTATTGTGCTACTAGATAGCTAAGTAGGGAACAGTACAGCCGACTCGCTGGCCACGAACATCATCAAGGCATCCACCATCACGACCACCATAGTTAAGGAACTAGCCAGAAAGAAAGCTGCAAGACTTAATCTTCGATATCCCTCGTGTCCATCTCTCTCTATGCAAAAATACTATGCACATAAAGGGCCCGGCCCTGTGGTTTAGCGCTTCTTTTTTATTATAATAATAATAAAGGGTTCGAAGATCTGGAATTCATTGCCAGAATGCATTAAAGGACCCCTGTCTGCAAATCAGTTTAAGGCCCTACTAAGACATCACCTGATCATCCAAAATTAACCAGACAAACCGTACCTAATACCTACCAGTTACTCAAAAGCTCCTCATATTGTGCTGAGGATTCCTCAACCACTTACCCACTACTTTAAAATTAGGATGTCTAAATTTCATTTTTTAATAGTACTAAATTGCAATACATCATATTGCAAATTGTTCTGTTGTAATACTGTAATCTTTATAAACTAATTCAGTAGTGTAATTATTCTCTACTAGACCTATCAAAGCCATGTAGCATTATAGAATATTTAATTCTCTTGTACTCACTGTAACTTATCTAATGACCATATGAACTATTATTGCCTTCCTAATCTTAAGTTAATTTTTAAGTTTGTCCGAAATGCTCTGCATACTAAGGAGCTTTTGCCACGTACACCCAACTATTATATTACTCTGTACAACCATGTATCATGTCAAAATAAACTTCTTATTCTTAAGCATACGTGGGACAAGAACAATGCCTGAGTCATCCAACATGTGAGTTGGACGTGCCTCGCATGGGCCAGTAAGCCTGCTGCAGTGCTCAATCCCAATGGCTTGCCATGGGGATTGAACCCATGGCAAGCCAGTAACGAAGAATATTATTAACGTTATATAGTACCGACAAGTATTTGAGTAGACACGTGAAACAGTTGGGTATCCTAATTACTGAAAGGTTTAGCTTGGTCGGCAGTGGCGAGGTAACTATGAGGCAATCAGTCCCTCAGCCTTACCTGGAGTTTACCTGGAGAGGGTTTCGGGTTTACAGCACTTCTCGCTCTATTGGACCGATAAATCTCCCAGAAGCGACACTTCTCAATAAATATAATGTTGCACATGTCTTCTGCAGATTCATATTCATTTTTTGGGTTAGTTGTAACCTAATGAAATTTGCTACATTGTAACATAGGAACGAAGTTCACTTGAAGCTGACACACAAACGTGGCACTGTGTCACGTTCTTAGTCTACAAGTCACAGGACGTTAAAATGTCTTTACTTAGTCAAATATAGTTCATTGTGGAAGTGGGACAAGGGAGTACAGGTTGTGTGGGCGAGGATGTCCCCGCTCTCACTCCACCATATATAATAAGTGTCAAGTGCACAGTGTTGTGTTTTTATAATAGTAACTTGTATACTGTATATGCCACTCTCCCTCCCTCCGACCATTCCTCCTTCACTCATACTTTTACTTCCCCTATCCTGTGACACTCCTCCCTCACAACCACCTGACACTCCTTTTCCCCCA
>WNWK01013390.1:27500-55504 GCA_009830355.1 Cherax destructor
TCTCACTCTCTCTCTCTCTCTCTCTCTCTCTCTCTCTCTCTCTCTCTCTCTCTCTCTCTCTCTCTCACACACACACTCACACACACACACACATAGGGAAAGTACTGCAATGGATCAGGGAATACCTGACAGGAAGGAAATAACTTGTCAGTCTGAGATGAGGTGTCAGAGTGGGTACATGTGTCGAGTGGGGTTCCACAAGGGTCAGTCCTAGGTCCAGTGCTGTTTCTTGTATAAGTGAATGACATAATGGAAGGGATAGAGTCAGAGGTGTCCCTGTTTGTAGATGATGTGAAACTAACGAGAATACAAGCAGACAAGGATCAGGTAAGCCTACAAGGAAATCTGGACAGGCTGCAAGCCTGGTCCAACAAATGGCTCCTGGAGCTTAACCCCAGGGAAAGGACAAAGGAGACTGGAGATGGAGTACAGCTTAAGAGGTCAGAGGCTGCAAAACTCACTCAAGGAAAAGGATCTTGGGGTTAGCATCATACTAAGCACATCTCCTGAGGTGCACATCAGCCAAATAGCTGCTGCAGCACATGGGCGCCTGGCAAACCTGAGAATATCGTTTCGACATCTAAGTAAGGAGTCATTCACGACACTGTACACCATGTACGTCAGACCCATATTGGAGTATGCAGCACCATTATGGAATCCACACCTGGTCAAGCACGTCAAGAAATTAAAGAAAGTACAAAGGGTTGCAACAAGACTAGTCCTGGAGCTAAGGGGTATGTCCTACAATTAGAGGTCGAGGGAACTCGACCTGACAACCCTGGAGAACAGGAGGGATAGGGAGGACATGATAACAACACATAAAATACTGATAGGAATTGACAGGGTAGATAAGGAGAGAATGTTTCAGAGATGTGACACAGCAACAAGGTGTGACAACTGGAAGTTGAAAACTCAGACAAGTCACAGGGATGTTAGGAAGTATTTCTTCAGCCATAGAGTTGTCAGGAAGTGGAACACACTGGAGAGTGATGTAGTGGAGGCAAGATCCATACATAGCTTTACAAAGAGGTATGATAAAGCTCATGGAGCAGGGAGAGAGTGAACCTAGTAGTGACCAGTGAAGAGGCAGGGCCAGGAGCTATGTCTTGACCCCTGCAACCGCAATTAGGTGAGTACACACACACCCACATGCACACATACATACATACATGTGCCTAGGACAAAATGGTAACTGTATTTTGCGGCTTATTAGACACATTTTTTTTACATAAAATGTCTCCAAAAACCAGTGATGGGAGCTATAAGTTTGGGGTGTAGGGTGGGCTGTAGCTCTCCCAGTTACGTCCGATGCCAAGCCATTGAAACTAAAGCAAGTCTTATAAGCCGCAAAATACGGTACATCCCCCAGGAAGTGGTGCACAACATTAGACCAACACCCAGGTACCTAGTTCCTGCTGGGGTGTGATCCCCAGTCCTTCAGTGTGAGCTGAGGATGCTGTCAATAAAGCCATACGAAGCTCACATTTTTAGCTCTGGTGATGCAAAAGACATGAAAACATTATTAATTAGACCTGTGCTTTTCAAATTGACAAACAGTTTGCATGTAAACTATCATTAGATTCCTCACAGGATATGAAAACACTGATCGTGTTGACTGCTGTGTGTGGCAGGCCCAGCACTGCACTGTTCTGCCATGAAGGACCTGGCTCTTACGGAACCTCTTCCATTCTTCTGTTCATTCACTGGCAGTTGTTTATTATGACATTATTATTTGTAGAGACTAACATTTACTCTCAGCTAGAGCCAGGAAAAAATCTGAAAATTGAAAGCTAAACTTGTATAGTTGAGATCAGTCTCTGCAGTGCTTAAGTGCTTTAAAAAAAAGTAATTTACTAACTTAAACTTCAAGTTTCAGATTGAAAGATGGCATTGATGACAGGAAAGACACTCAGCCTCATCAAGAGAGAGAGCTTCTTTGATGACGCATTCTTCACCGATGCCTGGGAGGATTTTGATAAGGCTGTCCAGTCTATCCTCGACAAGTTTGATAACTCAGGACTTCAGGTAAGAAAAGAAGTTACAAAGTATACATATGTATAGCTTTTTCTATTCACCACTTACTCATCCTATGGATGGTAGTTTAAAGATTACAGAAGCATATAGTACATGTAATGAGTTAAGGAACCAGGCTCTAACATTTAATTAGTTAATAAACTTATAGTGGTAATACAGGTAATTTATTGATTTAACCCTATCATGTTTAGAAATGTTTGCCCTACTATTTTCTTTCTCTGCCCAAATTTCCATCCTGGGCATCTTAAACGCCAACAAAAATAACATAAATGGATAGGCATGATGAGGTTATGAGGTAGATACAGTGGATCCCCGAGTATCGTAATTAATCCGTTCCAGGAGCTAGTACAGTGGACCCCCGAGTTTCGTAAAAACTTCACTCCTGAAGTCTGCTCAAGTGCCATTACCGAACGAATTTACTCCCTTAAGGAAAAATTTCACGTAGGTTAGTCTATTTCAGACCCCCAAAAATACACTTCCACAAGAACTTACAAAATTATACTTACATAATTGCACGATTTCCGGGGTATTCGTTAACCGAGGGTCCACTGTACTTAACACGAAGTTTACGAAATTCGAACCATTATTTCCCATAAAAAATAATGTAAATACAATTAATCCGTTCCACAAAAAAATATTCACATACTAAATTAAAAACAATTATATATATATATATATATATATATATATATATATATATATATATATATATATATACATTTACTTACCTTTATTGAAGAGTTGCAGGCATCTGGAAGGTAGAGTTGCTGATAGGGGCAGGGAGTTAGTGGTTGGAAGGGAATCCCCTCCAAAGGACTTCAGGTAACAAGTCCCTCTCTGGGGTTACTTCCTTCTTGGTCTTTTAATGCCACTAGGACCAGCTTGAGAGTCACCAGACCCCTGCCTGGTAAAGTAACTGTCCAGAGTCCTCTGTTTCTGGCGACCCTTCAACACTTTCCTGAAGTGCGACATGGCTCTGTCACTGAAGTGGCTGCACAGAAGGCTCATTTTAGCTTGCTCAGGGTGGTGTCTTTCAACAAATGTCTGCAACTCATTCCACTTTGTAGACATCTCCTTAAGCACTGAAGAGGGCACCTCCTTCTGTCTCTCACCCTCCTCCTTTGAAGCAATAACCTCAGCTGTGGTCTGTTGCTGTTCCAGATGAAGCTCTTGCAGCTCTTCAGTTGTTAGCTCTACCCTGTGCTCCTCCACCAACTCTTCCACATCCTCACCACTCACCTCCCTCCCCAGGCTGTTCCCCAATGCCACAATAGAGTCCACAACAGGCACAGGGTCGTCAGGGTCAAGGTCAGGGTCAGCCTCAAATCCTTCAAAATCCCTCTGTTGGACACAACCTGGCCACAATGGTCTCCAAGCAGAGTTCAAAGTCCTGGAAGTCACTCCCTCCCAAGCCTTACCTATAAGGCGTATGCAATGCACAATGTTGAAGTGATCTTTCCAGAACTCTCTTAGGGTCAACTCAGTGTCCGAGGTCACTTCAAAGCACTTTTCAAACAGTGCTATGGTGTACAGTTTCTTGAAGTTGGAAATGACCTGCTGGTCCATGGGCTGGAGGAGAGGAGTGGTGTTAGGAGGCAAGAACTTCACTCTGATGAAATTAAACTTGTCAGACAAACACTCTTGCAAGTTGTGAGGGTGAGCAGGAGCATTGTCCAGTATCAGGAGGCACTTGAGTGGCAATTTCTTTTCCAAGAGGTATTTCTTCACAGTAGGGCCAAACACTCCAGTCACCCATTCCTTGAAAATCTCCGTAGTGACCCATGCCTTGGTGTTAGCCTTCCAATGCACACACAAATTATTCTTGTCAACACTGTGATTCTTGAAGGGTCTGGGATTTTCATAGTGATACACCAGTAAAGGCTTCACTTTAAAATCCCCACTAGCATTAGAACAAAACATGAGAGTTAGCCTGTCTTTCATAGGCTTGTGTCCTGGCTGTGCCTTTTCCTCCTGAGTAATGTAGGTCCTGTTGGGCATTTTCTTCCAAAACAGGCCTGTTTCATCACAGTTAAACACTTGTTGGGGGAGGAATTGTTCAGCCTCTGGAATTCATGCACAAATTTTTCAGCTGCACGTTTGTCTGAGCTGGCTGCCTCACTATGTCTCACAACACTGTGTATGCCACTACGTTTCTTAAACCTGTCAAACCAGCCTTTGCTGACTTTAAAATCACTTGCCTCACCACTGGTTGCAGGCATTGTCTTGACAAGATCTGCATGCAACTTCCTTGCCTTTTCACAAATTATCGCCATGGAAATACTATCACCCGCTCTCTGTTTTTCATGGATCCACACCAACAACAACTTCTCAACCTCATCCACTGTTTTCGATCTATTTTGCGTTAACATATCAACCCCTTTAGCAACATTAGCCTCCTTGATCTCATTTCTCTTTGCCAGGATAGAGCTGATAGTAGATGGGGTTTTGTTGTACATCCTGGCAAGATCACTCAGACGTACGCCACTCTCATATTTTTCTATAATCTCTTTCTTCAGTTCGATGGTGTTCCTCACTTTCTTTACCACAGGGGTGCCACTAGGAAGCTTCTTTGGACCCATGGTGACTTATTTCACAGTGACAATCACTAAACCACCCAAAAAAACACCAAATGTAGTGTGAATGTTTGAAAGAGCGCGCTAGGCGGCGTCCTGCATCCCGCGCTGGCGCGGAGCAGGCGGACAGGTCTAATACGTTACGAAACACGAGCCATTTTACGATTCTCGAAATCGAAAAAAGCTTACGAAACACGATGTTTACGAAATAAGAACCTTACGAAACTCGGGGGTCCACTGTAGTTGGTGTGAAATGAGAAAGTGGAAAATGATAAAAAAAATTTGTTTAAAAAGATTTTAATAGATATTTTTTTAAATGCCCATACAGTACATAGTATGTGCATTATTTTGGCCAACTCTGACTACGAGTAAAGTTACTTTATATGAGGGTTCTTTTAACGTGTCTCTTAACATAGGATATTGGCAAGAGGTAAAATAATAGTTTAAAGCTAATTACGTATAAGATTATTGAAGGTACAAATACATAGAATTGTAAAGTAATAAATTTGGTAAGCTACTCAGAGTGAGCACATTCAATAGGAGTGAATAGAAACAAGTGTTTTTTATGGATGTGCTGTTGGAGTGTGAACACGGTAACATTTATGAAGGGATTCTGGAAAACCAGTTAGCCAAACTCGAGTCCTGGACGCGAGAAGTACAGTGCCTATACTCTGAAGGAGGGGTGGAGATATTTGTGGTTTTGAACTGTAGTATCAGTGCACCTCTGGCAAGACAGTGATGGAGTGATGATGAAAGCATTTTTTCTTTTTTTCTTTTTTTTGGGTCATTCTACCTTGATGGGAGATGGCCGATGTTTTAAAAAATAGTATTAAGTTGTACAAAGGTTCTAAGGGCACAGATGTTTTAAACATATAACAAATGTACTTTATGAAGAATAAATTTCTTTAATGAAGATTATTAATCTAAAGGAATAGTAATTCTGGATAACCCAAAAAAGTCAATAAATGTGGCTTATTTCCAGTGTTGTTTAATGATTGTCTTCTCCAGGAACAGCACATATGGTGGCCAACACATGGTACCTATTTAATAGTAGTTGAATAGGGGCAACAGTTGTATGGAAATATGCCCAAAGACAGAGACGAAGACAAAGACAACTTTATTTCTGTAAAGTATAGTTCAGTATACAATTGACATAGGATTAACTGACATGTATAAACTACTTCATAAAAAAGTCCCTTGGTATGCAGAGCATTTCGGGCAGCATTAAAATTTACTTATAACTACTGAGCAGTTATACAATTAGGTTAGTTTGCTAGAATAATATGATTTGCAATCTTTGACATTTTATAAAGTGTAACTGTCCAATATCACTTGACCCAGGATTGCACCAGGATCCTTCACTTGTGAAGTGAAGGAGCTACCACACAACCATGATAAGAATTAACTTAGGCTAGTCCAATAAAGTCAATGTAACTTATTTCCACTAAGGTCTTTTCTAAGAATTATACTGATATCATCATGAGGTAGCACCAAACTTACAGAGGTCAGACAGCATCTGGGAAACAGGTGGTAATTATATTTGATATAAAGGAAGAACAGCTTTATTTCCAGCATCAAGGCACCTCACCCTCCCTTTAAGGGAGTTATAAAACAAGGAGGAGAGTTTGAGAAAAAATAATTTAATTTCTGAGATCACAGTTGCAACAGATAAACTAATCAACTTCCTAGGTGCATATCTAAGACTTAAGAATTTCAAATAAATAATGGTAAATGAAGTAAAATGCCTTTTGCCCTACCTAGGTTGATGTTGGATCGCGATCACAGTGCCGGGATGTCTATAGTAAAATCCGCAGCAGCAAAATTGATGAAGATCTCTATGCCTCTCAAGCTCTCCAGATCACTGAGAAGGATGGCAAATTTCAGGTTAGTTGGGTCATACTGCAAAGTGCATGTTGCATCTAGGTTGAAACCTTGTGTTAGTACATACTAAGGATTATTGTTGCTGTTATATTCATGATGAAGTACTAAATACTTAGGGGTTGTGCAGGGCCTGAGGAATATAATACACAGAGACTCCCCTACTTGTGTTCGAGTCCGAATCCATATGGTAAGTTGGTCGCAATGTTGTGCATGTGGGAAGTGCTGAGATGTAAACAATACATAGTAGGTTACTCTAGCGGCACTGTTCATACGTGTGCTTATGCTCTCTCCACAAATTCAGTGTTACTTGTGATTATTATGGTTCCAGAACCGAAGCGCTTCCAGACAAAGTTAATGGCAAAAGGGTTTCGTTTGCTTGAAGATTCTCTGTCATTGTTTGAATCACAGGACCTGAATGTGGAATGGTACAGAAATGTTTCAGCAGTTGTCCATGATGCAATTCACTGCTACCATCTCATTTATGAAGAGAAGAAGAAGGCCACCACCCAGACATCCCTAAACTTCAAGAGGGTGGACAAAGATAATAAGTCTTGCCAGGAGCCCCTGAATCAGTGCCATCGACTTCAGATGCTACGACATTCAGACCAACATCTTCTCACCGTCTGTTTTATTAAATTTATATTATTTACAAACTTTATTATAAACATTATAAACTTTATTTCATTTATTACACGTTATGTTTACTAGTGTACAGTACGTATTTTTCTTGTGTTCATTTATATGTGTAAACTATATACACTTCTAGGTTACTTGATGTTCATACATACATATGCTACACTACTGTACAATACTGTATATGTACATATGTTGGATTTACAAACAAATGGACTTACAAACGACCACTCGGAACCGAGCCTGTTCGTAAGTAGGGGAGTCTCTGTAATCAGGTTTGCTCCAAGACGAGAAAAGGTGGCTACATTTGCCTGGACCAAGAACCTTCAGTATCAAGGCACCCCTCATTTGATACATACTGAGGAGCTGCATAATTACTGGTAAACATTCAGAATAGAGTATGTCATACTGTGTTTATTATGGACTTTGAAAAATTAATACTATACTTTTTCTGTAATTTTTCCAGCTAAATTTGCTTTGTAAATAATGCTTTATATTTAGTTATAGGATCACTTTTGTTAGTTTATCACGTTAGGTTGGGCCGGCTAGAGACAAGTGGTATAAGGGATTCGATGTGCTGATGGAGTGTGAGCAAAGTAACACTTATGAATAATACACACACAACCCGCACATATAAAAAGAGAGGACCTTACGACGACGTTTCGGCCGACTTGGACCATTTACAAAGTCACTCTAATCTCAGCAACTCTCTCCGTTCCTTAGACATCAAACTTACCTTTCGTCAGACTAACACTCTTCACACTAATCTAGTTCATACCTCCCCTCCCTCTACAGATTCTCCTGGTGTCTACTCTATTTCTTGCTCCTCCTGTCCTCTTCAGTACTTCAGAGAAACTGGCCGATCTCTTTCTGACAGACTCAAGGAGCACAAAAATAGTGTTAGGCTTGCCGACACTAATAATGCTCTTTTCTGTCATGTCAGAGATCACAGTCATCCTATTGATTGGTCTTCTGCTAACACTGTCTACCCTACGTCCAACTTTCATAGTCGCCGTCTGGTTGAATCCTCCCTTATACACAACTTTCCCTGTATGAATCTTAGCCCTGGCTTTGTCTCTGTTGATGCTTTCCTCTCCCATTACATTGTTAAATGCTCCAAACTTCAGAACACCCGTGACTTAACCTGATTCCTTCCCCTTTCATCTCTTCCCCCTTCTCCTTTTTCTCCTATGGGTTTTCTTTTCTTTCTTTTCTTTTGTCTTGTATTTGTCCTTCTTTTCCTCCCTCTGTGTTCTCGTCCAACCCAAGCGGGCCGCCAGCTTCTTTGCAGTGCTCCTTTCCTAGAATATGACTGTCTCCACTACTACTACTACCACTTCCACTACTACCTCCATTATTACCCCACTCTCTTGTACCCTTTCCCTGTCTGCCTGCCTATAAATACTCCTTCCACCTGTTCTGTGTGTTAGTGTGACTTTGTAAATGGTCCAAGTTGGGCCGAAATGTCGTCGTAAGCTCCTCTCTTTTTATATGTGCGGGTTGTGTGTGCATTGTTCCAGTCACGGTATTGTGCCTTTTTTTGTTATTTATTTAACACTTATGAAGGAATTCAAGAAACTAGTTACCCACTGAACATGAACCCTAAAAAAGATTTTGTTTGGATTATTAGCCCTGAGGGTTAGAAACCCAAGATAACCCAGTAAAGCTATTGCAACATACTGTCTGGCTTATTTGAAGTACAGTACTGTACATTATTAACTCAGGTTTACTTCCATAACACTCAGGTGGATATGATGAATTTTAAAGGATAACATTAGGGCTCTCTAAAATTATCACTATTCTTTCAGGCTGTAATGGACGTGAAGGACTTCAGCCCAAATGACCTTCAAGTACGAGTTGTAGATGACCGTGTTGTCGTTGAGGCAAGTACTGCAAGGTAAGCCTTAGGTAAAGTTGAGTTAAATTGTCACAAGTAAAGTGATAAATTTGGGCAAATCCATTGAGTGTAATATCAGATACAGTTGCTGGAAGAAAGTCATTAAGGTTAAAATAAAGTAAAATGCAGCAAATTAAGAGCATGTTTATTTAGTTTCACTGTTAATATCATTACCTCAAAGGATCCTCAACATAAAAGCTACCTTCATTCCCTCACCAACAGATTCACCTTGTCTTGCATAAAGGCATCTTCTGATACATCTACGTACAATTTTTTTATTAACACATTGGCCGTCTCCCACCAAGGCAGGGTGGCCCGAAAAAGAAAAACTCATCATAATTCACTCAGAACCAAAAACATGGAAAGTATTATCACTGTCATTAGCTCAAAAGTAGAGGAAGTACAATGCCTGCACTTTAAAGGAGGGGTCTGGGATAGTGACAGTTTGGAGGGACTATTCTAAATTGTCGTATCTGAGTGCCTCTGCAAAGACAGTGATTATGTATAAGTGAAGTTTGGGTCACCCTGCCTCGGTGGGAGATGGCCGACTTGTTGAAAAAAAAAAAAAGTATAGAAGTTGGTGTTCTGAGATTGGGAAGTGGAGGTTATGTATTTCATGATTGGCACCATTACTTCCTGGAAAAACACTTTGACAGCAACCTGAAATTCAACACCCATATCCAACACATAACAAAAAAGTATCCAAAACAGTTGGGATCCTCTCCAAGATACGTTACTACGTACTACAATCAGCCCTACTCACACTATACTATTCACTCATCTATCCCTACCTCACCTATGCTATTTGTGCCTGGTGATCAACGTGGCTGACATTAAATACTGACTTTTTTTTTTTTTTCAACAAGTCGGCCGTCTCCCACCAAGGCAGGGTGACCCAAAAAGAAAAAAAAATCCCCAAAAAGAAAATACTTTCATCATCATTCAACACTTTCACCACACTCATACATAATCACTGTCTTTGCAGAGGAGCTCAGATACAACAGCTGAGAATAGTCCCTCCCAGCTGTCACTATCTCAGACCCCTCCTTTAAAGTGCAGGCATTGTACTTCCCATTTCCAGGACTCAAGTCCAACTAAATCAATTAACTGGTTTCCCTGAATCCCTTCACAAAATGTTACACTGCTCACACTCCAACAGATCGTCATGTCCCAAAAACCATTCGTCTCCATTCACTCCTATCTAACATGCTCACACATGCTTGCTGGAAGTCCAAGCCCCTCGCCCACAAAACCTCCTTTACCCCTTCCCTCCAACCTTTTCTAGGACGACCCCTACCCCGCCTTCCTTCCCCTACAGATTTATACGCTCTCCAAGTCATTCTACTTTGATTCATTCTCTCTAAAGGACCAAACCACCTCAACAACCCCTCTTCAGCCCTCTGATAAATACAGTGGACCCCCGAGTTTCGTAAAAACTTCACTCCTGAAGTCTGCTCAAGTGCCATTACCGAACGAATTTACCCCCTTAAGGAAAAATGTCACGTAGGTTAGTCTATTTCAGACCCCCAAAAATACTTTTCCAAGCCTTACAATATTATACTTACATAAATGTACGATTTCCGGGGTTTACGAAACTCGGGGGTCCACTGTACTTTTAGTAACTCCACACCTTCTCCTAATTTCCACATTCCGAATTTTCTGCATAATATTTACACCACACATTGCCCTTAGACAGGACATCTCCACTGCCTCCAGCCTCCTCCTCGCTGCAGCATTTGCAACCCAGCTTCACACCCATATAAGAGTGTTGGTACCACTATACTTTCGTACATTCCCTTCTTTGCTTCCATGGATAACGTTTTTGTCTCCACAGATCCTCAATGCACCACTCGCCTTTTTTCCTTCATCAATTCTATAGTTAACCTCATCCTTCATAAACCCATCCGCTGACACGTCAACTCCCAAATATCTGAAAACATTTACTTCTTCCATAATCCCTCTCTCCAATGTGATATCTAATTTTTCTTTATTTAAATCGTTTGATACCCTCATCACCTTACTCTTATCTATGTTCACTTTTAACTTTCTACCTTTACACACTCTCCCAAACTGTCCACTAACCTTTGCAACTTTCTTTAGAATCTCCCATAAGCACAGTATCATCAGCAAAAAGTAACTGTGTCAACTCCCATTTTGCATTTAATTCTCCATAATTTAATCCCACCCCTCTCCCGAACACCTAGCATTTCTTCTTTTACAACCCCATTTATAAATATATTAAACAACCATGGTGACATTACACATCCCTGTCTAAGACCTATTTTTACTGGGAAGTAATCTCCCTCTCTTCTACACACCCTAACCTGAGCCTCACTATCCTCATAAAAACTCTTTACAGCCTTCAGTAACTTACTACCTATTCCATACACTTGCAACATTTGCCACATTGCTCCCCTATCCACTCTATTATATGCCTTTTCTAAATCCATAAATGCAATAAAAACTTCTCTACCTTTATCTAAATACTGTTCACATATATGCTTCACTGTAAACACTTGATCTAACATCCCTACCCACTCTAAAAACCTCCTTGCTGATCTGCAATCCTGCTCTCTGTCTTACCTCTAATTCTTTTAATAATAACCCTGCCATACACTTTACCTGGTATACTCAGTAAACTTATTCCCCTATAATTTTTACACTCTCTTTTATCCCCTTTCCCTTTATATAAAGGAACTATACATGCTCTCTGCCAATCCCTAGGTACCTTCCCCTCTTTCATACATTTATTAAACAAAAATACCAACCACTCCAGCACTATATCTCCCCCTGCTTTTAACATTTCTGTCATGATTCCGTCAATTCCAGCTGCTTTACCCCCTTTCATTCTATGTAATGCCTCATGCACCTCCCCCACACTCACATCCTGCTCTTCTTCACTCCTAAACGATGTTGTACCTCCCTGGCCAGTACATGAAATTACCGCCTCCCTTTTTTCATCGACATTTAAAAGTTCCTCAAAATATTCCCGCCATCTACCCAATACCTCCAGCTCCCCATCTACTAACTCCCTATTCTTTTTTTAACTGACAAATCCATTTGTTCCCTAGGCTTTCTTACCTTGTTTATCTCACTCCAAATTTTTTTCTCGTTTTCAGCAAAATTTCTTGACAGAGCCTCTCCCATTCTTTCATCCGCTCTTCTTTTGCACTCTCTCACCACTCTCTTCACCTTTCTTTTACTCTCCATATACTCTGCTCTTCTGTTAACACTTCTGTTTTGTAAAAACCTCTCTAAGCTACCTTTTCTCTTTTATCACACCCTTTACTTCTTCATTCCACCACTCACTCCTCTTTCCTCCTGCCCACCCTCCTATAGCCACAAACTTCTGCCCCACATTCTAATACTGCATTTTTAAAACTATCCCAACTCTCTTCAACCCCCACTACTCATACTTGCACTATCCACCTTTCTGCCAATAGTTGCTTATATCTCACCCTAACTTCCTCCTCCCTTAGTTTATACACTTTTACCTCTCTCTTACTTGCTGTTGCCATTTTCTTTTTGTCCCATCTACCTTTTACTCTAACTGTAGCTATAACCAAATAATGATCTGATATATCTGTTGCCCCTCTATAAACATGTACATCCTGAAGCCTACCCATCAACCTTTTATCCACCAATACATAATCCAACAAACTACTTTCCTTCGTGCTATATCATACCTTGTATATTTATTTATCCTCTTTTTCATAAAATATGTATTACTTATTACCAAACCTCTTTCTACACATAGCTCAATTAATGGTTCCCCATTTACATTTACCCTGGCACCCCAAATTTACCTACTACTCCCTCCACAACATTTTTACCCACTTTAGTATTAAGATCCCCAACCACAATTACTCTCTCACTTGGTTCAAAACTCCCCACACACTCTCAACATTTCCCAAAATCTCTCTCTCTCCCTACACTTCTCTCTTCTCCAGGTGCATAAACACTTACTATAACCCACTTTTCACATCCAACCTTTATTTTACTCCACATAATCCTTGAATTTATACATTTATATTCCTTCTTTACCTGCCATAACTGATTATTCAACATTATTGCCACTCCTTCTTTAGCTCTAACTCTATTTGAAACCCTGACCTAATCCCATTTATTTCTCCCCACTGAAACTCTCCTACCCCTTCAGCTTTGTCTCACTTAAAGCCAGGACATCCAGCTTCTTTTCATTCATAACATCTACAATCATCTCTTTCTTATCATTCGCACAACATCCCGCACATTCAAACATCCCACTTTGACGGTTTCTTCTGATATTATACTGTAATTGGCATTGTAGTAAATGCACTAAAACACATTGTTAACCATTGTTAGTTATAAGTAGCTAGTTTATTTTGAAGCTGCCTGACATGCTCTGCATAACCAAGGGCTTTCTATAAAGTATGTCATTGATGTCATCTATTCCTGACTCAATTGCAAATTATATTTTGTAGAAATAAAACATCATTTATCTCTAGATTATTCAAGAAATTTTTATGTAAATACTTACATTGTTAATACCAGAGGTCTTTCATTAGCAACTAGTTTTTCAAATTCCCGTGTGTATGCTGCCTTCCAGAAATCTGAAGATGGTTCCTCCGTGTCATCAAAGTCATTCTACAAGGAGTTCACACTGCCTAATGATGCCGACATTGATGCAGTCTCCACTGCACTCTCAAAGGATGGTGTCCTTACTGTCAAGGCTCCAAGAGGGTATGTTGACAAAGCAACAAAATTATTAAAACTATAAATGCTTTAGTTTTCTTCTTTTTTATTTTTAGTAAGCTGTATGGGAAAAGGGGTTACTTGTCCATTGCTCCAGGTATTTTAGTTGACTTTTACAACATGCATGGCTTATGGAGGAAAGATTCTTATTCCACTTCCCCATGGATATGAAAGGAAAATAATAAGAACAAGAACTATTAAGAAAAAATCAAAGAATACTCAGATGAGTGTGTATACATAAATAAATGTGTACATGCATGTGTAGTGTGACTTAATTGTAAGTAAAATTAGCAAGATATACCTGTTATCTTGTGTGTTTATGAGACAGAAAAATGATGCCAGCACTCCCACCATCATGTAAAACAAATACAGGTTTCTGTCTTACACTCATTTGGCAGGATAGTAGTACCTTCCTGGGTGGTTGCTGTCTACCAACCTACTACTTATATAAACATCAGCCTAATGACTGTGACAGCGTATGTGTGCCTGGCATAGTTAAGAACATTCAGATATCTCAACACAGAGTCCTTCATGAGTTAATTTAATATCTTTATTATTTGAGATCCACCAGCAGGAACCTAATGCTCCACAGATCAATCTTTGATTGACTCTTAGGGTCCAGACGTTCTCCAGATCGAACTTTTTATTCTGGTTAGCCGGACTTGAGTCCTGGAGGTGGGAAGTACAATTCCTGCACTTTAAAGGAGGGGTTTGGGATATTGGCTGTTTGGAGTGACATCTAAACTGTCATATTTGGGTGCCTCTACAAAGACAGTGATTGTGTGAATTGTGTTAGTTGGAATTACATTACTAAGCCAAAGTAATATGCCTAGAGTTGATATATCTTAACCCTTTGATTGTCCGTCATGTAGAACTGCATCATTGAGGCCAGGGCCCATCACATAGATCTGCCAGGGCTCATCACATAGATCTGCTAGGATCCATCACATAGAAATACGTCATTGACGCCAGGGTACGTCATGTAGATCTGTGTCATGAGCTCAGCTGACTCATATAAGCTGTGAGCAGTACATTGTGGCCTAGATATGAGAATGGGTCTATGTGGTGAGTGTGAACAGTATAAAAAAAATCCTGCCTCATGCATTGCATGATGGGAAAAGCAAAACTCTCACCATGTGTTTGGTTTAAAATAGCAACTTTGAGGTCTTTCTAGGATGGTTTTTATGGTTTTATTGGCTGTTTCTTGGTATCATTTGAAAGAATCAAAGAAATACTACTGAACTAAACTTGGTTCCAGGGATGGAAATAGCTTGAAATTGGCCTTAAAGTAGTGGAAATTAGATTTTTGTCAATATTCCTGAGGCTGGGTAAGGCCTTCCCTACACCCCTCAGTCTGTTTTATGGGTTTTATTAGGTTTGATTCAATTACTGGGATGCTATAAATTATGTAAAATCATTCCTGGTTATATTTTATTATCCAAGAAATAGGGTAAATCTTAAATTTTTTTTATGATGAATTCAAAATGGAAGGCAAGTGTAATCTAGGAGAGGCTTGGGGATGTGATTATTGCACAGAGAAAATGTTGTTTTCATACCTGGAATGTCTACAGTGTTTATTTTGGACTCTGTTTTTAAATTGTAACTTTTGTAATTTTGCATAAAATTGGCCAAATTACAGATTTTTTTATTTTTTTATTAACACATTGGCCATTTCCCACCAATGTGGGTAGTTTTGATAGTTGAATAGGCAGTTTCTTGTACTTATTTGATAGATTGGAATGATTACTAGCAATATATTGCTAAGAATTTTGTCAATTTGAGCAATGGAAATTGATTAAAATAGGACTCAGTTGGCTGAAACACAGATGTGCAAAATACACCCAGACCTTTAAGTTTGCGCCTGCGTAATCTCACAAGTTTTCCATCAAATTTCGTATTTTTGGTGTCATTAATTTCAGGAAAATGTTCCTTACCATTTTTAATTTCAGGACTCTGGACAGTGAAAGGGTTATGGATATTATCTTATTTAAACAGTAGTATACAGTGGTACCTCTACTTACGAGCAAAATTCGTTTCAGTCGGCTATTCAAGTGCCGATACTGAAGGAATTTTTTCCCATAAGAAATAATGAAAATTAGGTTAATCCATTTCAGACTCCCAAAAATACACTTACAAAAGCACCTACAAAAATACACTTACATAATTGTTTGAGTTGGGAGCTGCTCGTAAGTAGAGGTACCACTGTATTGTATTGTTGCAATTTGATGACTTCACTTTGCTTTTAACTTCTCACAAGTCTTATAGGTAAACTATTACAATAAATACTTTGGAAAAAAAAGACTACAATACAATATTCTAATACAGTGGACCCTCGGTTTTCGTTCACCTCCAAACTCGAACAATTATGCAAGTGTATTTTCGTAAGTGCTTTTGTAAGTATATTTTTGAGGGTCTGAAATGACTAATCTAATTTACATTTGTCCTTATGGGAACAAATTCGTTCAGTAACGGCACTGAAACAGCATTCTGGAAAGAATTTTCAACGAAAACCGAGGGTCCACTGTATTTTATAGCAAAATTTTTTTGTTAAAAATTGCTTATTTTAGTACAGTAATCAGGGCTATTATTGAATTTTTTTTTTTACCTGCTTCCTTTCTAGTTTTACGTACATATTTATATGTTTATAATACTGGCTGCAGAGGGAATTAAATCAACAATTGTAGAAAGATAATATTATTGTAGAATTATTTTACCTGTTCTAACTAATTACACAGCAAATTTTATTTTTATTAACCCTTTGGGGGTCGACAGGCCTTCTCGGAAACGTGTTCCTGGGGTCGAAAATTTTTTGGAAAAAAAAAAAATAATTTTTCTTATGAAATGATAGAGAATCTTTTTCCGATCATAACACCACCAAAATTATGAAATTTGATCGAAAACTATCGGAATTATGCTTTCGCGAATTTCGCGGTATCTATGACACTGACGCATCGGCGATTTCACCCACTTCGAGCCCTATTTTCGACAAATTCCAATGTTTCAGTCTTCTAAAATTATAGCTATTTCGCTAGAACTCCATTTTTTCTATCGATTGAGTACAAGAAACCTCCTATTTACCAATTTCATCTACCCAAAATAGTGGTCACAAAATGGCAATGTTTGTAATTTCACACAAATTTCAAACGATGCCAATTTCAAAATAGGGTCCAGAGTAAACAAGGCAGACATTCCTGGCACTAAAATATCATGTTCTCTGTTCATTAGCCACGTCTCTAGGCACCCTGTTCCATTACTTTTGCTTTCCATTTTGAATTTTTATTCTCACACAAAAATAGAAGATTTACTGTATAATTAATATCAGAGCACTTGTGCATGAATATAAGACTGGCCAGTTGATGTGTATTGGACGCATGGTGTGATTTGTTTACTCTTGAACATCGTCAAAAATCGAACATTTTCGCTACTGTGAGCTCAATTTCAAGGTACTTGTCATCGTGAAACCAGTCAAAATTATCTCTATTTCTGTAATATATCATCCATTCTATCAAATTAGACCAAGAAAACGAGAATACATCAATAAATACCATACGAAAATCGACTGCAAAGTCGCTGTTTTAATCGAAAAAAAACAGTTGTTTTTTTCTCATTATGCTGTGTGTGCTGCAAGATTTTTTTTTTACTGCGCACACTGACCACACAGACCCATTCGTTCATATGTATGTCTACCAGACGTTTTTTGCTTAAATTGAGGCCGCTAGAATTTGGGCGTACTAGTACGGCACCAACCCCTGCTCGTAAAAGATACTAGTACGGCACCGACCCCAAAAGGGTTAATAATGCTTGTAACAAAAATAGATACTATATAAATAGCCTTATCATCAGGCATATATCTCATCTTATCTAATTTTATTAGTATTGTATTAAGTCATTTTAATCTTTGTTTAAGTCTACCAGAATCTTGTGCATAACTATGGACTTTTTAACAAAATATATGAGCGTTGTAAGAAAAGACACATGTACACTGAAAATGGTTTATTGTGACAATAACTTTATGTAGAATTGTCAAGGCAACTTGATGTAGTTATACACTAACCTAAATCTTATCACAAAATCTTGTTCTGTCCCTCTGTCTTTTCTTCATTACTGTCAGCATAATGCCTTGGTATCCAAAATATAACAGACATTGGGACATAATTCAAAGATTTAAAATTTGGTTTATGAGATTACAAGAGGTGTACATGCCAAAAGCCCCTAATATGCAGAGCATTGTGGGCAGACTAAAAAATTAACTTAAAACTAAATGGTAAGAATTATAGTAAACAGTTTACAATATAAGTATAGTTGAGTATTTAACCCTTTCGGGGTTTCAGCCGTACTAGTACCGCTTACACACCAGGGTTTTCGTCGTACTAGTACGCCTAAATTCTAGCGCCCTCAAATCAAGTGGAAACAGGCTGGTAGGCCTAGATGTGAGAATGGGTCTGTGCGGTTAGTGTGTGTGCAATATAAAAAAAATCCTGCACCACACAGTGCATAATGAGGAAAAAAAAACTGACCGTGTTTTTGGTATAAAACAGCGAATTTGCAGTCTATTTTCGTATAGTATTTATGCTTGTATACTCGTTTTCTTAGTCTCATTCGATAGAATGGATGATATATTACAGAAATAGAGATAATTTTGACTGGTTTCACGATGACAAGTACCTTGAAACTGAGCGCAAAGTAGCAAAAATGTTCGATTTTTGCTATGTTCAAGAATAAACAAATCACGCCATGCGTCCAATACACATCAACTGGGTAGTCTAATATTCTTGCACAAGTGCGCTGATATTATTTATATCATTTTTACAATGATGCAGTTGTATACATAACAGTAAATCTTCTATTTTTTTGTGAGAATAAAAATTCAAAACGGAAAGCAAAAGTAATGTAAGAGGAGCCTGGAGACGTGACTAATGAACAGATAAAATGTTATTTGAGTGCCAGGAATGTCTGTCTCATTTATTCTGGACCCTATTTTGAAATTGGCATCTTTTGAAATTTGTGTAAATTGGCCAAATTGCCAAGTTCTGACCACCTTATTGGGTAGTTGAAATCGGTAAATTGGCGATTTCTTATACTCAATTGATAGAACAAATGGAACTCTAGTGAAATAGCTATAATTTTAGTAGACTGAAACATTGGAATTTGCCAAAAATAGGGCTCAAAGTGGGCAAAATCGCCGATGCGTAAATGTCATCGATACCGCTAACTTCGAGAGAGCATAACTCTGTTAGTTTTCCATCAAATTTCATAATTTTGGTGGCATTATGATCGGAAAAATATTCTCTCTCATTTCATAAGAAAAAATAATTTATTTTATTTCTGAAATTTTTTCGACCCTGAGAACAAGTTTGGGAGAGGGCCTCTCGACCCTCAAAGGGTTAATACAATCTTGTGACATCTTTTTGTTTTTTAATTATTATTATTATTGTTGCAGTTGTTATTGTTACTATTGGTGTGTTGTTTTACAGGAAGGTGATGGTGCCAAGCCTGCTGGAGCTCTCACCACCTCCGCCTCCACAGTACAACAATCATCGTCTTCCATCCAACAATCTTCTTCAGTTTCCTCAAGCTCAGTTAAGAAGGTGAAAATGCTGTAGATCTTTGTATTTCAAAAATGTATAAATGTTTTATCTTTCCATTTTCTGTTAAACACTGATTATATAACAATGGATGGTCTGGCATATTTTTTAGTGGACAAAATTACAAGACTAGTTTACTGGGTGGCTAAAGATAGTGTTGTGTGTACCACATGCTCACTTGTATTGTTTACACTGCAGTTGTTGGTGGCAATCCCTTGATTTTGTCTGATTCTTAGTATGAATTAATCAGATACTAGAACAAAGTTCCTTTGTGAAAGAATAAGAGCTAATGAATTTTTATTTGATTCATGAAAAATTACAAAGCACATGAAACAACTTTGCTTGGATGAAATGTTTAAAAAAGACAGACAAGAAAAAGGCATATCATTGCTATGATATGCCTACATCTGAAAATCCTGTGGCTTCAAGTACCTCAGATGAACTCCATGAAACATCACAAATGCACGATGAAACAGTCAACTATAAAATAGACAGCAATCGTGACAACCCTCAACTTCTAGACCTTTGCAATTAATTATACAGTTCCAATAAAACTGTAAAATTTACCACTTTAGGAGTGGTAGTACTGCAGCATTCTTTGTAACTATGGTAATTAATAAACCTGTTTTGTTTATATTAATGTTGAATTAGTTTCTATCAGTCTATGGTGGGTCAGAGGTGTAATGTTGAATTATTATAGTGTGACCTCTGTTAATTTGGCAAAATTGACATTCTAGCAAGGCCTAGGAACCAAGGGAACAGAGTTCTTCCTCCGTAAGCCATGTGTGTCGTGAAAGGCGACTAACATACCGGAAGCAAGGGGCTAGTAACCCCTTCTCCTGTATGTATACATTACTAATGTTAAAAAATTAAACTTGTTTTCCTTTTTGGGTCACCCTGCCTCGGTGGGAAACGCCCAATGTGATAAAAAAAATATATGTATGGAGAGAGATGGAGAGGGAGAGAGAGATGTTAACCAGAATTAGTAGATAGATTGGCAAATACAGTATTTAAATAGATAATATATAGCCTCTCCTCACTTAGCTACTTACTCATTTACCGACGACTCGGACTTACGACGGGCTCTCTGACCAGTGTGCATACCTAAATAATGTATATTAGAGCTGATTTCCTCTATTCTGTTTAATACAATATACAGTACACTACTGTATAAACATTAAAAAATATGCCAGAAATGTTACAAATGGTGCAAAGGTGACATTAAAATAATATCAAAGATGTTTGACACAAACCCACTACCATTATACTAGTATGCTCCTCACTTAGCGACGAATTTCATTTACCGACGAAACTCTGTCGTTAAGTGAGGAGAGGCTGTATTTAGATACCTTGAAAAGTGTAAATACATAACACTATGGAACCAAAAGGAAAGTTGGCATTTGTTGCAGTGCTTGAGGATGACAAAATGTTGTTACCATTAAGCCTTTCTTCCTGCCCACAGGTTTCCATGTCCTCATCCTCTACATTTTCGTCGTCTTCATCTTCCAACTTCTCTAACAAGAGTTCCCTCGATGATATGGCCAAAGACATGCAAGACCGTCTTGTCTTTTCTCACGAGAATGTTAACCTGAAGCTCCCTGGAGGACAGTAAAGTAGTTGATACCAGAGTGGAAGAAGCAGAACATAAGACTTCTTCAAACTGAAACTATGGTATACCTTAGAAGACATAAAAACACGAGCCTTCAGACATCACATAAAATTTAACTAAAGATATTGCAAACATTTAACCAAAAAGCAGGAAGTAAAAGAAAAAGAGACAACAGAACTGAGGCACAGAAAACAGTATTGCAAAGCTTCAGAACAGTAATCCTGATCAATGAGAGTGGCTTGTAAATACTGATATATAGTTCAGTAAACATTTTTCATAATGTATGAATAAAATAAACTGTGGAAATTATAAGAGAAAACAAATATTTTCTTACATCTTAAAACATTTGAATGTCAAATATACTTCTTACTATATTCCACCAAGGTACAGTGGAACCTCGAGTTTCGGCTATAATCCATTCCAGAAGCTCGGCCGAAACTCAAATTGTTCGAAAGTCAAAGCAATATTTCCCATAAGAAATAATGTAAATCCAGTTAATCCATTCCAGACACCCAAAAATATTTTTTTTTTTTTTTTAAAGAATAACTATAGTTTTACATACACAAAACAATTATAAATACATATAGTACTTAAATGACTAATGAAATAAATAAATAAACATTTAAATAAACATTTAAAATCACATTTACATACCTTTATTGAAGACTCATGTTGGCGTATGGTTAATTACGTAGAAGTGACACTCAATCAACAAGCACAAAAAACAATGGATTATTGTGAAATGTTTGGATGAATGCACAGGGTAATGTTCACTCGAGGAGAAACAAAGCCAGACTGACTCACAATGTATGCGTGGGATGCTTTGTGTGGGCGTGGGCAGGCGCAGGCAGGCGGACAGGTCTGGTATGGCGGCTGAAACTCGAGACAAAATTTAGGCAAAAAAAGTGATCGAAACTCAAAACAGCCGAAACTTGGGGAGGCTGAAACTTGAGGTTCCACTGTAATGCAATCCTATTTGCCCAAGAGATATTTCCAGAGTATTTGGTATGATCATATACCTTAAGAAAACATAATAACAGATACACAAACAAACAGCTACTTGAGCCTTAATGATGTATAATTTTAAGCAAATTTAACCCTTTGAGTGTCCAGACCCTGATGTGAAATGTCACAAATTTTCCTGTGTCAGTGATATTTATACTAAAGTGATTTTTGCCCAAAGTCCTATTTTAGGTCAATTACATTTTTCCAGTTGACCAAATTCTTAGCTATTTTGTTAGTATGGCTTCCATTTTATTGATTGAGCACAAGAAACTGCCCAGTTAACTATTTCAACTATCCAATAAATTGATCAGAAATTGGTAATTTTGTTGATTTCACACAAATTTCAAAATAGGGTCCAGAATAAACAATGCAGGCATTCCTGATGCTTAAATAACATTTCCTCTGTTCATTAGATATGTTTCCAGGCTTTACAAATGAATTCCATTTTGAATTTTTATTCACACAAAAAAATAAGATATAATACAGTGGTACCCGACTTACGATATTTTTCATTCCAGAATGCTGTTCAAGTGCCATTACCAAACGAATTTATCCCCATAAGGAATGATGTAAAATAGACTAGTCCTTTTAGACCCCCAAAATTACACTTACAAAAGCATTTAAAAAAATAAACTTACATAAAAGGGTGAGTTTGGGGACCATCGTAAGTCGGGGTACCACTGTATTATGCACTATTGTAATAATTGTATATATAAAGTTAATGCATTTGTGAATGCACATTAGACCAACCAGTTGGATGTGTATTGGATGATTGACATAATTTGTCTACTCTGGAATATCGGCAAATATCAAATATTTCCTCTACTTTGAGCTCAATTTCAAGCTATTTTCAGTCCTGAAACCAATCAAAATCATCTCTATTTCTGTAATATATTTATTATACTATCAAATAAGACCAAGAAACTGTGAATACGACCATAAAAACCATACAAAAATACTTCGCAAAGTCACTGTTTTAAACCAAAAACGGGTCGCGTTTTTTTCTCATTATGCACTACATGCTGCAAAATTTTTTTATATGGTGCACACTTACTGCATCGACACATTCTCTCGTATCTAGGCCCAAATTTACCACTCACAGCTTATCTGAGTAAGCTGAGCTCATGGCATACTATGGCATGGACACTGGCTTCAAAGCCACAGAACTACGACACAGACACTTAACGGGTTAAAAAAATCATGCTGGAGAGAACTGTAGTCAAATTTTACTATTTCTCTATCTACTTAAAGCTGGGCATGTGACAGAAAGAAGTAGAATGCCTTGGAGAGCATGTAAATCTGTTGTGCCTCTGCAAAGAGGCGCTCAATAATTTTGCAAAATTTATTCTGAACCTAACGAAAAAAAATATATTTCATTGTTTATTATCAAATTATTGTAAACTTATCTAAATATATTTAGTTGGATTAGGCTAAATTAAATTGTGCTTGTTATAATAAGGTTAGGTAAGTTTTCTAAGGTTCTTTTTGGTACAAAATTATTAGTTTTACATTAACATAAATGGAAAAAATATATCTTTAAACGTATTAGAGAAAATTTTAGAAAGGACTTAATTTTAAAAGAGTTCTTGCTAATTGACCAGTTGGAACCACTATACAGTGGTCCCTCGCTGACAAGTGTACTCCCAAATATCTGAACACATTCACTTCTTCCATACTCCTTCCCTCCCTCCTGTGATAGTCAATTTTCTTTACCTAACTCATTGGATACCCTCATCACCTTACTCTTATCTTACAATTAATTATTTTACTGTGTACAGTAATCTTAAATAAGGTAGTACAGGTTGACCATCACTAATCAGTCATCACTGGGACCTGTAGGATGCCGGATTAGTGATTTTGCCAGATTACAGAGTGGTTAGGTTAGAATGCACTTAACCCAATGGTGATATTTATGCATCAGCAATTTTGCCCATTTTACACACTATTTTTGGCCTGTTCCATTGTTCCAGTCGACCAAACTCATAGCTATTTTACTAGTACAGTGGACCCTCGGTTAACGAAAGGTCCCGTTAACGAAAGTTTCGGAAAACGTAAGCTTTTTTCGGAATCGGTTAGCGAAAAATTCCTCGGTAACCGAAAGGTATTAGACGTGTCCGCCTGCTCCGCGCAAGCGCAGGACACCAGTGAAGCGTTGTTTACCATTGACAGAACATTACCTAACGCGCTCTTTCAAAGATTCACAATATATTTGGTGTCTTTTTTGGTGGTTTAGTGATTGTCACTGTGAAATAAGTCACCATGGGTCCAAAGAAGCTTCCTAGTGGCACCCCAGTGGTAGCAGGCATGCAGGGAGTGTAGCATTCATGCAGAGAGTGTAGCATTCATGCAGAGAGTGTAGCATTCATGCAGGGAGTGTAGCATTCATGCAGGGAGTGTAGCATTCATGCAGGGAGTGTAGCATTCATGCAGGGAGTGTAGCATTCATGCAGGGAGTGTAGCATTCATGCAGGGAGTGTAGCATTCATGCAGGGAGTGTAGCAGGCATGCAGGGAGTGTAGCAGGCATGCAGGGAGTGTAGCAGGCATGCATTAAAAGATTAAGAAGGGAAGTAACCCCAGAGAGGGACTTGTTACCTGAAGTCCTTTTAGAGGGGGATTTCCCTTCCAACCATTAACACCCTGCCCCTGTCAGCAACTCTACCTTCCAGATGCTTGCAACTCTTCAATAAAGGTAAGTAAATGTTATTTTTTTTTTTTTGAGTGATTATTTTTTTGTGGAACGAATTAATTGTATTTACATTATTTCTTATGGGAAATAAGGTTTCAGATAACGAAAGATTCAGATTAAGTAATAGCTCCTGGACCGGATTAATTTCGTTAACCGAGGGTCCACTGTACAGTGGAACCCCGGTTAATGAAAAAAGTTCATTGCAGAAGTCTGCTCAAGTGCCATTACCGAACAAATTTACTTCCTTAAGAAAAAATGTCATTTAGGTTAGTCTATTTCAGACCCCCAAAAATAAACTTCCACAAGCACTTACAATATTATACTTGCATAATTGCACGATTTCCGGGGTGTTCATTAACCGGGGTTCCACTGTACTCCTTCTATTCTGTTGAATGAGTACAAGAAATCACCCATTTCAACTACTCAGTAAAGTGGTCAGAAATCGGTAATTTGGCCAATTTCACACATTTCAAGATTATAATTATTATTATAATCAAAAGCGCTAATGCGAATGGATTTGTCAGTTAAAAACAGAGTAGGGGAGTTAGTAGATGGGGAGCTGGAGGTATTGGGTAGATGGCGGGAATATTTTGAGGAACTTTTAAATGTCGATGAAAAGAGGGAGGCGATAATTTCATGTACTGGCCAGGGAGGTACAACATCGTTTAGGAGTGAAGAAGAGCAGGATGTGAGTGTGGGGAGGTGCGTGAGGCATTACGTAGAATGAAAGGGGTAAAGCAGCTGGAATTGACGGAATCATGACAAATGTTAAAAGCAGGGGGATATAGTGCTGGAGTGGTTGGTATTTTTGTTTAATAAATGTATGAAAGAGGGAAGGTACCTAGGGATTGGCAGCGAGCATGTATAGTTCCTTTATATAAAGGAAGGGGATAAAAGAGAGTGTAAAAATTATAGGGGAATAAGTTTACTGAGTATACCAGGTAAAGTGTATGGCAGGGTTATTATTGAAAGAATTAGAGGTAAGACAGAGAGTAGGATTGCAGATGAGCAAGGAGGCTTTAGAGTGGGTAGGGGATGTGTAGATCAAGTGTTTACAGTGAAGCATATATGTGAACAGTATTTAGATAAAGGTAGAAAGTTTTTATTGCATTTATGGATTTAGAAAAGGCATATGATAGAGTGGATAGGGGGGCAATGTGGCAAATGTTGCAAGTGTATGGAATAGGTAGTAAGTTACTGAAGGCTGTAAAGAGTTTTTATGAGGATAGTGAGGCTCAGGTTAGGGTGTGTAGGAGAGAGGGAGATTACTTCCCGGTAAAAGTAGGTCTTAGACAGGGTTGTGTAATGTCACCATGGTTGTTTAATATATTTATAGATGGGGTTGTAAAAGAAGTAAATGCTAGGGTGTTGGGGAGAGGGGTGGGATTAAATTATGGAGAATTAAATGCAAAATGGGAGTTGACACAGTTACTTTTTGCTGATGATACTGTGCTTATGGGAGATTCTAAAGAAAAGTTGCAAAGGTTAGTGGACGAGTTTGGGAGAGTGTGTAAAGGTAGAAAGTTAAAAGTGAACATAGATAAGAGTAAGGTGATGAGGGTATCAAACGATTTAAATAAAGAAAAATTGGATATCACATTGGAGAGAGGGATTATGGAAGAAGTAAATGTTTTCAGATATTTGGGAGTTGATGTGTCAGCAGATGGGTTTATGAAGGATGAGGTTAACCATAGAATTGATAAAGGGAAAAAAAGGTGAGTGGTGCATTGAGGTATCTGTGGAGACAAAAACGTTATCCATGGAGGCAAAGAAGGGAATGTACGAAAGTATTGTGGTACCAACACTCTTATATGGGTGTGAAGCATGGGTTGCAAATGCTGCAGCGAGGAGGAGGCTGGAGGCAGTGGAGATGTCCTGTCTAAGGGCAATGTGTGGTGTAAATATTATGCAGAAAATTGAATGTGGAAATTAGGAGAAGGTGTGGAGTTACTAAAAGTATTTGTCAGAGGGCTGAAGAGGGGTTGTTGAGGTGGTTTGGTCATTTAGAGAGAATGGATCAAAGTAGAATGACTTGAGAGCGTATAAATCTGTAGGGAAGGAAGGCGGGGTAGGGGTCGTCCTAGAAAAGGTTGGAGGGAAGGGTAAAGGAGGTTTTGTGGGCGAGGGCTTGGACTTCCAGCAAGCATGTGTGAGCGTGTTAGATAGGAGTGAATGGAGACGAATGGTTTTGGGACATGACGATCTGTTGGAGTGTGAGCAGGGTAACATTGTGTGAAGGGATTCAGGGAAACCAGTTAATTGATTTAGTTGGACTTGAGTCCTGGAAATGGAAGTACAATGCCTGCACTTTAAAGGAGGGGTCTGAGATAGTGACAGCTGGGAGGGACTTTTCTCAGCTGTAGTATCTGAGCTCCTCTGCAAAGACAGTGATTATGTATGAGTGTGGTGAAAGTGTTGAATGATGATGAAAGTTTTTTCTTTTTGGGGATTTTCTTTCTTTTGGGTCACCCTGCCTCGGTGGGAGACGGCCGACTTGTTGAAAAAAAAAAAAAAAAAAAAAAAAAAGCGCTAAACCACAGGGGTTATACAGTGCGGCTGTTGGGGACAGGATGCAGGGAGAATGGATTGTAAGAGGGAGATGGATGATTAGTAGGGTATGGAGTGCAGCAGGACAGTGGATAGTGCAGGGATAGAGGGTAGCAAGAGATCGAGGTAGAAGGGACTGAGGGAGGTGCTAGAGGTATAATCTTCAGAGTTTGTGTAGTAAGTCAGTTTCTGTCAAAAAGTCAACGAGAGAGTCAGGATTAAAGGAGGGTCCATCAGTAAAGAAAGGGCCGCAGAGCGAAGACGCCGTTGGAGGTAAATTCTGCGTGCTCGTTGATAGTGTGTGCACTCCAACAGAATATGTCGAATAGACACTGGAACCTGACAATGCTCACATAGAGGGGCAGGGAGCCTCTCCATGAGATACCCGTGAGTAAGACGAGTGTGGCCGATGCGAAGATGGGAGAGTGTAGTCTCCCAACCTCGACATTGGTGACAAGAAGAAGGCCAGAAACCTATACTCGGTTTAATAGAATGAAGTTTGTTATTTAGCAGGTCAGACCAGCGTTGTTGCCAATGGGTGCGAAGGTGGGTAGCAATGACCGCAAAATAGTCCATGAAAGGAACACCTCTATATGAAACTGGAAGGTCATGTACTGCTGACCGCACAGCACTGTCTGCCTGTTCATTGCCCTGTACGTCAACATGACCAAGGACCCAACAAAAAACAATATCTTTGTGCTTGCTAAAGGTACGGCGTAACCAAAGTTGTATACGAAGAACTAGGGGGTGAGGCGCATCAATTTTACGGATAGCCTGTACAACACTAAGGGGGTCTGAAACGACCACCAATGGTGACA
>WNWK01013391.1:0-55498 GCA_009830355.1 Cherax destructor
AACGGATTAAAATCGAAAACCGAGGGATGACTGTATTTTCCATTGTTTGTGATCTCTGTTTCGTTATCGTATTCACCCCTTTCGCAACATTAGCTTCCGTGATTTCCTTTCTCTTTGCCACAATGGAACTGATGGTTGATGGGTTTTTCTTGTATATCCTGGCGAGCTCGGCAATACGTACACCACTATCATATTTTTCTATTATTTCTTTCTTCATTTCTACAGTGTTCCTCACCTTCTTTACCAAAGAACTGGCACTAGGAGCTTTCTTTGGGCCCATGGTAGCTTATTTAGTAGTCACACACAATAATCAAGGGCCAAAAACAATGAATTGTTAATAAATGTTTTGTATAAACTCCTGGGGTGATGTTCACTCAAGCGTAAACAATGCTAGACTGCGTGACAATGTGCGTGGGAGGTGCGTGGGTGGCGGGCCTACGGCCTTTGTATGTGCGCGGCACTGGTGGACAGGTCCCATACGGTCGGCAAAAACTAAAACAATCGGCGAAAACTAAGACAAATTTTCCCTGAAAAAAGTCGGCGAAAACCAAAATCGGCAAAAACTGGGACAAGCGAAAACCAAGGGATGACTGTATTTGTATTTGATAACTGGTACACAAGCCCTTTACTCAGTGATTTCTTGCGAGTGAACATGAGACATGTGTGGCACAGTGCTTGGAAATCGTAAACATATGCCTAGGTTCGACGCTGGCACTCATAGAAGTGAAGTGCAGGTGTTTACTGCCAATGACATCATGGCATTTCGGTGGCAAGACAAACGTGATGTCACATTGTTGACGTCAGTTCACGGACACGAAATGGTAGACACTGGCAAGCAGAATAGAGAGACCAATAAACCCATTCTAAAACCTGCAGCTGTGATGGACTACAACCTCAATATGCGCTTAGTGGACAAATGTGACATGCAGATTGGGTTTGCTGATGGTGTCTGCAAGAGTTATAAGTGGTACATAAAACTCTTTTTCCATCTTCTTGACATTTCCATGCTGAATGCTTATAACATGTACAAGTTGAAGACCAACAACAAACCCAAATATGGTGAATTTTGCTTGTCAGTCATCAGACAAATAATATTCAAGTACCAAGGAGCAACACCTGCAATAGACCAGCGCCCACGAAATTATCAACACATGCCCTCTCGTCTGAGGCCTGGTGATCACTACCCCATACAACTGCCTGCTACTACTCAAGAAAATGCTCAGAAGAGGTGTTTGTCTGTAAACATAACACAAGCCCACAAAATCAGACACTTGTTTATGTGTGAGAGTGTAACTCCACTGTGCATATACACATGTTTCAAAGAATTCCACAAGCTGCAGAGTTCTAGGAAAGTGTCCAGTGACTGTACATTTGATGTACATATATTATAGAACAATAGTAATAAACATTTTTATTTGTTTGTAAAAGTTTGTAAACAATATAAAGATACTATGTTTATGCGTTATGTGTTCATACGAGTGTATATATACGTACATTGCACCTACTTGGTCTCACAGGCCACATGATTACGTAAAAGAAAATAATGAAAAAACAAAATCTAAGAAGGAAGTAAAAAGGGTTTACTGAGTGAGCGCTTCGCCGCTGTGCCATAGCGCTCATTTTCTGCCAACTTTATGCCTCCATATCTCGGTATGTATTGATCGCAAAAAAAAAATTAGGATAAACAATCAGAAAAATAATCTTAACATTCTGATAAGAAAAATATTTTTTTTTTTAACACAATATGGAGAAACAGATAGTTGATAAAAGCACCATCCCATCTGAGGAGGATAGTCAAAAAGAGTTACAGAGGACATCAACTGGTTCCAGGGCATTTCTGACCCTCAAGTTCGGTATAGCTGAGCCAATTACAAAGGTAATAATAACAAGCTAAAAGGTAATGAACTCACAAGTTACAAAGGTAATGAAACATTGTAAGAAATTTACTTATTACGTTTTATGTTCAATCAGAAAAATTATAAGCAATGACATTCATGAGCTACTCAGGGATGAGGGATGCGACAGTCAAAGGGTTAAATTCACCAACATCAGCACTGGTTCCAGGCATTTTCTTGACAAGATCGGCATGCAACTGCTTTGCTTTTTCACATACAGTGGACTCCCTAAAATCGGCCTTAATCCGTTCCAGGAGCTAGGCCTAAAATCGAACTGGCCGATTTCTGAACCCTTATTTCCCATAAGAAATACAGTCAACCCTCCGTTTTCGTGTATCTCTGTTTTCGTGTGTTTCAGTTTTCGTGCAGTTTTTTCGGGGAAATTTTACCTCCGTTTTCGGTGATTACCTCCGTTTTCATTCATGGAACAGAACCTGTCCAGTGCCCAGCGCACATACAAAGCCCGCAAGCCCGCCTCCCATGCACATTCTCAGGCAGTGTAGCATTGTTTCTGGTTGAGTGAACATTATCCTGCAAGTTCATACAAAACATTTCTTAACAATCCATTGTTTTTGGCCCTTGATTATTGTGTGTGACTGCTAAATAAGCCACCACGGGCCCAAAGAAAGCTCCTAGTGTCAGTCCTTTGGTAAAGAAAGTGAGGAACACCATAGAATTAAAGAAATAAATCGTAGCAAAGTATCAAAGTGGAGTCGATAAAGGCTATAGCACCAGCCAGCGATAAAGTGTAGCATTAACAGTGTAGCAAGTAACTTAAGCCATTAATCGATAGAAAAAAACCGACACGAAACTTAACTCTTCCATTGTTTGTTTGAGCAGTATAGGGACACTGAGACCAGAGCCGTCCTCTGCCAACATCTCCGAGGTAAGTGTAAATATTTCTTATTTATATAAGTGTGAATGTTTCTTATTTATATAAGTGTGAATATTTCTTATTTATAAATTAAAGTGTAAATATTTATTTATAAATTAAAGTGTAAATATTTCTTATTTCTAAATTATGTACATTGAGTGAATAGAGCTGGTGGCGGCCTGCTGCTACCGCCGATCACCACCACCAGCAGTGGCCCTTATACCCAACACTACTGCCAGTTCTCTCATACATAATGACATATTTTATTCATTCTAGAGTATATATAATGTTTCTATGTTATTAATATTGTTTATTATGTCATATTAGATGGATTGTGATAGATAAATAAGCTGTAGAGCTGATATTAGTGTCAAATTGAAGCATTTTCTCCTGCCTCCCAACAATAAACTCGCCTCCCTCCACCAGCAGTGGCCCTTATACCCAACAACAATAACAAAAACACTACCGCCAGTAAATAACAGTTCTCACATACATAGTGACATATTTTATTCATTCTAGAGTATATATCATGTTTCTAGGGTATTAACCCTTTCGGGGTCGGTGCCATACTAGTACGTTTTACGAGCAGGGGTTGGTGCCGTACTAGTACACCCAAATTCTAGCGGCCTCAATTTAAGCAGAAAACGTCTGGTAGGCATACATATGAAAGAATGGTCTGTGTGGTCAGTGTGCGCAGTATAAAAAAAATCCTGCAAACACACTGCATAATGAGAGAAAAAAACTCTGACCGTTTTTTTTATTAAAACAGCGACTTTGCAGTCGATTTTCGTATGGTATTTATTGATGTATTCTCGTTTCCTTGGTCTCATTTGATAGAATGGAAGATATATTACAGAAATAGAGATAATTTTGATTCGTATGACAATGACAAGTACCTTGAAATTGAGCTCAAAGTAGCGAAAATGTTCGATTTTTGACGATGTTCAAGAGTAAACAAATCACACTATGCGTCCAATACACATCAACTGGCGAGTCTTATATTCATGCACAAGTGCTCTGATATTATTTATAACATTTTTACAATGATGCAATTGTATACATACAGTAAATCTTCTATTTTTGTGAGAATAAAAATTCAAAATGGAAAGCAAAAGTAATGGAACAGGGGCCTGGAGACGTGGCTAATGAACAGAGAACATGTTATTTTAGTGCCAGAAATGTCTGCCTTGTTTACTCTGGACCCTATTTTGAAATTGGCATCGTTTGAAATTTGTGTGAAATTGGAAAATTGCCATTTTCTGACCACTATTTTGGGTAGATGAAATTGGTAAATAGGCAGTTTCTTCTACTCATTCGATAGAAGAAATGGAGTTCTAGCGAAATAGCTATAATTTTAGGAGACTGAAACATTGGAATTTGTCGAAAATAGGGCTCGAAGTGGGTGAAATCGCTGATGTGTCAGTGTCATAGATACCGATAACTTCGCAAAAGCATAATTTCGTTAGTTTTCGATCAAATTTCATAATTTTTGTGGAGTTATGATCGGAAAAAGATTCTCTATCATTTCATAAGAAAAAATTAATTATTTTTTTCCAAAAAAATTTCGACCCCAGGAATAACAACGCCAGGGCTGTGTGACAATGTCTCCCTCTGTGTGACAATGCCTCTTTCTGTGTGACAACGCCTCTCTCTCTTTGTGGACCCCCGGTTTTTGTGATTTTTTTCATTCCAGAATGCTGTTCAAGTGCCATTACCAAACGAATTTATTCCCATAAGGAATAATGTAAATTAGACTAGTCCTTTTAGACCCCAAAAATACACTTACAAAATACACTTACATAATTGTTCGAGTTTGGAGTATCACGAACACCGGGGGTCCACTGTATTTTATTTTTTCAAGTAACTTTTGTCGCCTGTGAGACCAATATAATGCATAATGTATATACAGTGGACCCCCAATTATCGGCCATATTTCGTTCCAGAATGCTGTTCGAGTGCCGTTACCGAACGAATTTGTTCCCATTAGGAATAATGTACAGTCATCCCTCCGTTTTCGTGTATCTCTGTTTTCGTGTATTTCAGTTTTCGTGTAGTTTTTTCGTGGAAAATTGCCCTCTGTTTTCGTGTGATTCCCTCCGTTTTCGTGCTCGGTCTGGAACCTGTCCACCAGTGCCGTGCACATACAAAGGCCGTGCACATACAAAGGCCGTAGGCCACCACCCACGCACCTCCCACGCACATTGCCACGCAGTCTAGCATTGTTTACGCTTGAGTGAACATCACCCCAGGAGTTTATACAAAACATTTATTAACAATTCATTGTTTTTGGGCCTTGATTATTGTGTGTGTCTACTAAATAAGCTACCATGGGCCCAAAGAAAGCTCCTAGTGCCACTTCTTTGGTAAAGAAAGTGAGGAACACCATAGAACTGAAGAAAGAAATAATAGAAAAATATGATAGTGGTGTATGTATTGCCGAGCTCGCCAGGATATACAAGAAAGCCCCAACAACCATCGGTTCCATTGTGTATAAGAGAAAAGCAATCACTGAAGCTAATGTTGCGAAAGGGGTGAATACAATAACCAAACAGAGATCACAAACAATAGAAAATATGGAGAAATTGTTGTTGCTGTGGATAAACCAAAAACTGCTAGTGGGTGATAGTGTTGTGCAATCCATCATACGTGAAAAAGCAAGGCAGTTGCATGCCGATCTTGTCAAGAAAATGCCTGGAACCAGTGATGTTGATGTTGATGAATTTAAGGCCAGCAAAGGCTGGTTCGAAAAATTTAAGAGGAGAACTGGCATACACAGAGTTGTAAGGCATGGTGAGGGTGCCAGTTCAGATAAAGATGGGGCTGAAAAATTTGTGCGCGACTTTAAAAAATATGTAGAGGCTGAAAATTTCAAACCCCAACAAGTGTTTAATTGTGACGAAACAGGCC
The DNA here is from genome assembly GCA_009830355.1 of Cherax destructor. Classification (NCBI taxonomy): domain Eukaryota; kingdom Metazoa; phylum Arthropoda; class Malacostraca; order Decapoda; family Parastacidae; genus Cherax; species Cherax destructor. The sequence continues at coordinate 5,677 of WNWK01013391.1, forward strand.
TCTTTTGGAAGAAAATGCCAAGGAGGACCTACATCACGCAGGAGGAAAAGGCAATGCGAGGACACAAGCCTATGAAAGACAGGCGAACTCTAATGTTGTGTAGTAACGCTAGTGGGGATTTCAAAGTGAAGCCTTTACTCGTGTATCACTCTGAAAATCCTAGAGTGTTCAGGGACTACAGTGTTGACAAGAGTAAATTGTGTGTGTTTTGGAAGTCTAATGCTAAGGCATGGGTCACTAGGGAAATTTTCCTGGAATGGTTTAATCAAGTGTTTGGCCCCAGTGTGAAGAAATATCTATTGGAGAATAAATTGCCACTTAAGTGCCTCCTGGTAATGGACAATGCTCCTGGTCATCCTCAAGACTTGGACGACCAAATGTCTAAGGATTTCAGATTTGTAAAAGTGAAGTTCTTGCCTCCTAACACCACTCCTCTCCCCATGGACCAGCAGGTCATTGCAAACTTCAAAAAACTGTACACCAAAGCAATGTTTCAAAGGTGTTTTGATGTGACCCATGACACTAAATTGACCCTAAAAGAGTTCTGGAAGGCTCACTTCGATATCTTCCATTGCATAGGCCTTATAGATAAAGCTTGGCAGGGAGTGACCTCCAGGACGATGAACTCTGCTTGGAGAAAGTTGTGGCCAGATTGTGTCCCAGAGAGGGATTTTGAAGGGTTTGAAGCTAACCCTGAGGAGCCTATGGAAGTTGTGGAAAATATTGTGGAATTGGGGACTTCCATGGGGTTGGATGTGAATGAAGAGGATGTGAAAGAGTTGGTGGAGGACCACAATAAAGATCTAACCACTGAAGAGCTGCAAGAGCTTGAGCTGCAACAACAACAAAACAGATCTGAGGAAATTGCTTCAGTGGAGGAAGAGAGATGTAAGTGGCCTTCTTCAGAGATTAAGGAGATTTGTGCAATGTGGAGTAGGGTGCAATCATTTGTGGAGGAACATCACCCTGATAAAGATGTTGCAATCCGTGCTGGCTACTTTTACAATGACAATTCCATGTCCCATTTTAGGGACATTTTAAAGAGCCGCCAGACACAGAGCTCTCTGGAGAGATATTTAGTGCCACAGGTGTGTAGTGACTCTCAAGCTGGTCCTAGTGGGATTAAAAGACAAAGAAGGGAAGTGACCCCAGATGAGGACTTGGTACCTAGAGTCCTTATGGAGGGGGATTCCCCTTCCAAAAATTAAGGTCTCTACCCTCTCCCCTCCTATCTCTCTTCCATCCAGCAACATCAGTCTTCAGTAAGGGTAAGTGCCACATTCATTTCATTCATTTGTGCATGTAAATCTATCTTTAAGGCCCCCCAAAAAAAAAAATTCCAAACTTCTGGGTTTCTGGAATGGATTAATTGAATTTCCATTATTTCTTATGGGGAAAATGGTTTCAGTTTTCGTGTGTTTCAGTTTTAGTGCCTCCCTCAGGAACGGATTAAACACGAAAACCGAGGGATGACTGTAAATTAGATTAGTCCGTTTAGACCCAAAAAAATATACAGTGGACCCCCGAGTAACGAGCAAAATTCATTCCAGAAGCCTGCTCAAGTGCCATTACCGAACGAATTTACTCCCTTAAGAAATAATGTAAAGTACGTTAGTCCATTTCAGACCCCCAAAAATACACTTACAAAAGCACTTACAATATTATACTTACATAATTGTATGTTTTCTGGGATGTTCGTTACTCGAGGGTCCACTGTACTTACATAATTGTACGATTTCCAGGGTGCTCGTTACTCAGGGGTCCACTGTACTTACAAAAGCACTTACAAAAATACACTTATATAATTGTTCGAGTTGGGAGCAGTACGAAATCCGGGGGTCCACTGTACAGTGGTCCCTTGATTAACGATCTTAATCCGTTCCAGGAGCTAGGTCTTAACATGAATTGCTCGTAATTTGAAACCTTATTTCCCATAACAAATAATTTAAATAAAATTAATCCGTTCCACCCAAAAATATTCACAAAAAAATACATTTTAATTATAGTTTTACATACACAAAACAACATTATTAACACTATAAATACTACTACTAATACTAAATAATAAAAAACAGATTAATAAATAACATTTACTTACCTTTATTGAAGAGAGTTGCAAGCCACTGGAAGATAGGGAGGACGACAGGGGGAGGGTGTTAGTGTTTGGAAGGGGAATCCCCCTCCATAAAGACTTCAGGTAACAAGTCCTTATCGGGGGTTACTTCCCTTCTTTTTCTTTTAATGCCACTAGGACCAGCTTGAGAGTCACTGGATCCCTGCCTTGAGAAATAACTGTCCAAAGTCCTCTGTTTCTGGCAACTCTTCAACATTTTTCTAAAGAGGGGCAAGATTCTGTCACTGAACATGTTGCAGATGTGGTTTGCTTCAGCTTGCTCAGGGTGGTGTTTTTCAACAAATGTCTGCACATCAGCCCATTTGGAAAAAATTTCCTTAATCTATAAAGAAGTTACTACCTCAACCTGTCCAGCCTCCTCCTCTGAATCAATTTCCTTAAATGTCATATGTTGCTGTTCCTGATGAAGCTCTCTCAGCTCTTCAGTGGTTAGGTCTACCCTGTGCTCCTCCACCAACTCTTCCACATCCTCACCACTCAACTCCAACCCCTGGCTCTTCCCCAATGCCACAATAGAGTCCACAACAGGCACAGGGTCGTCAGGGTCAGGGCAAGCCTCGAATTCTTCAAAATCCCTCTTTTCAACACAATCCGGCCACAGTGGTCTCCAAGCAGAGTTCAAAGTCCTGGAAGTCACTCCCTCCCAAGCCTTACCTATAAGGCCTATGCAATGCATGATATTGAAGTGATCTTTCCAGAACTCTTTTAGGGTCAATGCAGAGGCTGAGGTTACGTCAAAGCACCTTTGAAACATTGCTTTGGTGTACAGTTTTTTGAAGTTTGCAATGACCTGCTGGTCCATGGGCTGGATGAGAGGAGTGGTGTTAGGAGGCAAGAACTACACTGTGATGAAACTGAACTCATCAGACAAATAGTCTTCCAAGTTGTGAGGATGAGCAGGAGCATTGTCCAGTAAAAGGAGGCACTTGAGTGGCAATTTCTTTTCCAGGAGGTATTTCTTCACATTAGGGCCAAACACTCCAGTCAACCAATCCACGAAAAAGTCCTTAGTGACTCATGCATTAGTGTTAGCCTTCCAATGCACACACAAATTATTCCTGTTAACATTGTTTCTTGAAGGCTCTGGGATTTCCTGCATGATACACCAGTAAAGGCTTCACTTTAAAATCACCACTGGCATTGGCACAAAGCATAAGAGTTAGCCTGTCTTTCATAGGCTTGTGTCCTGGCAGTGCCTTTTCCTCCTGAGTAATGAAGGTCCTGTTGGCATTTTCTTCCAAAACAGGTCTGTTTCATCACAATTAAACACTTGTTGGGCTTCAAATTTTTCAGTGTCTACGAACCCCTGGAATTCCTGCACAAACTTTTCAGCTGCACGTTTGTCTGAGCTGGCTGCCTCACCATGTCTCACAACACTTTGCATGCCACTATGTTTCTTAAACCTCTCAAACCAGCCTTTCCTTGCTTTAACCCTTTGACTGTCGCAACCCCAATCGCAAAATATTCGAAAAAAAAAATTATTTTTTCTTATCAAAATGTTAAGATTATTTTTCTGATTGTTTTTATCCTAAATTTTTTTTTTTTTGCGATCAATACTTACCGAGATACGGAAGCGTAAAGTTGGCAGAAAATGATCCGCGTATGGCAACAGCGGTGCATGCCGCTCACCGGTACACATATATTTACTCCCATTCAAATGTTTCTTGTAACTTATGTGGCCTGTGAGACCAAAGTAAGGTGCTGTGTACATATATACACTCGTTATATGCAACACAATAACTGCACAAACATTATCATTATATTGTTTACAGAACTTGTTTACACAAACCAACAATGCGAAAAATTGTTTATTACTATTGTTCTATAATATATATACACATATATAATGACTGGACACTTTCCATCAACTTCCCTTAGCACTTGAAGCTGTGTGTGTGTGTGTGTGGACATCTAAATTTGCTGAGTCAGGGTAAGCCAGCTGTCAAAATGACATATTATACCATTACTCACCACCCTCACTGCTGTCAACCTGTCAACACAAAAGGGGACCCATGTCTTCTTCCCCACAACCTTCTTCCTAGCTTCCTTTCTTCCTTCATTCCTTCTTCATTTCTTACTTATTTCCTTCCTTCCTTCCTTCCTTCCTCTCATCTCTTCCTTCCTGGTTTCCTTTCTTCCTTCATTCCTTCCTTTTTTTCTTCCTTCCTTTCTTACTTCTTTTGTTCTTTCCTTACTCTCATCTCTCCTTCCTTTCTTTCTTTCTTCCTTTTTTCTTTCCTTCCTTCCTTCCTTTCCTCCTTCCTTCCTTCTTCTTTCCTTCCTTCCTCTCATCTCTTCTTTCCTTCCTTCCTTCCTTCCTTACTTTCTTTCTTTCTTTCTTCCTTCCTTCTGGTATCCTGGGCATTGCTTTCGGTCACAAACTCCTCACAACCATGAAATTCATCTTCAGAGACACTTCCATCTGTGTTAGAGCTATCACTGGGAAAGAGAAGAGTCCCAGATTCGCCGGGGAGTCAGGTATTTCTTACCGCTAGGCATGCTGAACATGAACTACTGAAATGGCTTTCCCACAATGCACCACTGGCTGCCCGATTTTTTTTATACTGCGCACAGTGACCACACAGACCCATTCTCTCACATGTGGGCCTACCAGCATTCTCCCACTTGATTTGAGGCCGCTAGAATTTATGCATATTAATACATCCGAAACAGTGGCTCGTAAGACGTATATACAGTGGACCCCCGGATTATGATGGCGTCGGATTACGCTAAATTTGGTTAGCGATACATTTTTCCGTAAAAATATTGGCTTAGTTTACGATGATCCGCTCAGAATACGCTATTCATCTTGGACGCATACACATGCCCTGGGACAACAGTGTGCCATTGTTTACCAGCGAGTGAGCGCCACCCACGCATTCATACCATACATTTTGTCATTTTTCCACAGTTTTTAGTGCCTGCAACTGCTAAATAAGCCACCATGGGTCTAAAGAAAGCTCCTAGTGCCAGCCCTGTGGTAAAGAATGTCAGAAATACGGTAGAACTAAAGATCATTGCACAATGGACTGATGTGCAAAGCTTTATGGATGAATATCACCCTAACAAAGCTATTGCAGGCCATGCTGGCAACATGTACAATGATAATGTTGTGTCCCATTTCAGGGATGTTTTAAAGAAAAGCCAGACACAGAGCTCCCTGGACAGATTTTTGGTTAGAGAGGGGTCCAGTGACTCTCAATCTGGTCCTAGTGGCATTAAAAGAAAAAGGCCAGTAACCCCAGAAAAGAACTTAGTACCTGCAGTGTTAATGGAAGGGGATTCCCCTTCCAAACACTAGCATACTACTCCTTCCTCCCCCTCCTTCCTTCTTCCACACATCAACAACTCTTCAATAAAGGTAAATGTGAAGTTAATACACTGTTGTATGTATTAGTTGTAATTTATATATACATGTACTGTGTAAGTTAATGTGTAAAAAATATTTATTTTAATACTTTTGGGTGTCTGAAATGGATTAATTGAATTTCCATTATTTCTTATGGGGAAAATATTCGGATTACAATATTTTCGGTTAACGATAAGCCCTCTGGAACGGATTAATAGCGTAATCCGGGGATCCACTGTATACGACCGAAACAGTCAAAGGGTTAAAATCACTCTCCTCAGCACTGGTTCCAGGCATTGTCTTGACAAGATCTGCGTACAACTTCCTTGCCTTTTCACAAATTATCGCCGTGGAAATACTATCACCCGCTAACTGTTTTTCATTGATCCACACCCCCAACAACTTCTCAACCTCATCCACTGTTTTCGATCTATTTTTCGTTAACATATCAACCCCTTTTGCAACATTAGCTTCCTTGATTTCATTTCTCTTTGCCAGGATAGTGGCGATAGTAGATGTGCTTTTATTGTACATCCTGGCAAGCTCACTCACACGTATACCACTCTCACATTTTTCCACTATCTCCTTCTTTAGTTCAATGGTGTTTCTCACTCTCTTTACCACAGGGGTGCCACTAGGAAGCTTCTTTGGACCCATGGTGACTTATTTCACAGTGACAATCACTGAACCACCAATAAACACAACAAAAATATTGTGAATGTTTGAAAGAGCACACTGGGTAATGTTCTCTCAAGTGTAAACAACGCTAGACTGGCATCCTGTCCACCTCACCGCGCAAGCGCGGGGCAGGTGGACAGGTCTGGTACGGATCACTACATGAGGGAATGCTCGCTACATGAGGGAAATATTTAGCGAAAAAAGCGCTCGTTACACAATTTGCTCGTTATATGGAATCATCGTTAGTCAAGGGACCACTGAACTTATATCCTCTCATTGTATGCTACACAATAGCCGCACAAGTATTGTTATCATTATATTGTTTACAAAACATGTTTACACAAACCCACGCTGCCTTCCCCACCACCCACGCTGCCTTCCTCACCACCCACGCAGCCTTCCCCATTACCCACACTGTCTTCCCCACCACCCACATGAAAATATGTCACTTTGTCTGACTTTTTTGGTGGAAGGTGGAAGGTTGATAATCGTCTGGGTTTTCAGTACTATTTCTGGTATCCTGGGCATTTCTTTCAGTCACAAACTCCTCAAAACCATGAGATTCAACTTTATTGACACTTCAATCTATGTTAGAATTATTACTTGGGAAGGGAAGAGTCCCAATTCACCGGGGAGAGAGGTATTCCTTACCGCTAGGCTTGGTGACTAAGACGTATGTAAAGTGATTGGAAATTGGTAATTTAGCCAATTTAACTCAAAGTTCAAAATATTCCAATTTCAAAATAGGGTGCAGAATAAACAATACAGGCCTTCCTGGTACTAAACTAACATTTCCTCTGTTCATTAGTTATGTTTTCAGTCTTTACAAATGAATTCCATTTTGATTTTTTATTCACATAATGAATTTTTATTCAAACCAAAAAATGGAAGATTTACTGTTATGCAATATTGTAATAATTGTACAAATAATATCACCACATTTGTGAACATATATTAGACCCACCAGCTGGCGAGTATTAGACGTGTGAGGTCATTTGTTTACTCTTGAACATCGGCAAAAATTTAACATTTCCGCTACTTTGAGCTCAGTTTCAAGCCATTTCTAGTAATAAAACCAATCAAAATCATCTCTATATCTGTAACATATCTTCCATTCTATCAAACGAGACCAAGAAATCGAAAATACAACTATAAAAAGTATATGAAAAAACACTGCAAAGTCGCTGTTTTAATAGAAAATTACGGTTTCAGTTTTTTTTCTCTCATTATGCACTGTGTGCTGCAGGATTTGTTTTATGTGGAGCACACATACCACATAGATGCATTCTCTCATATCTAGGCCCAAATTTACCGCTCAAAGCTTATCTGAGTGAGCTGAGCTCATGACGTAGAACTATGGTTTGGACCCAGAACTCAAAGCCGTAGAACTACGGCACGGACCCTGAAAGGGTTAACCCTTTGACTGTCGCAACCCTTAATCCTGAGTGCTCTCCTGTTGTCGCAAAATTTAAAAAAAAAAAAAAAAAAATTCTTATGAAATGATAGGGAATCTTTTCCCGATTGTAATGACACCAAAAGTATGAACTTTGATGGAAAACTCACGGAATTACGCTCTTGTGAAATTAGTGATCTCCGTGATATATACGCATCGGCAATTTCGCGGACTTTGAGCACTATTTTCGGCCAATTCCATTGTTCCAGTCGACCAAACTCATAGCTATTTCTTTAGAACTCCATTTGTTCTATCGATTGGGTACAAGAAACCACCAATTTACCAATTTTAATTACCCAATAAAGTGGTCAGAATTTGGCAATTTGGCCAATTTCATGCAAAATTTTAAAATAGGGTCCAGAATAAACAATGCAGACATTTCTGGCACTAAAATAAGATGTTATCTGTTCATTAGGCACGTTTTTAGGCCCCTCTTACATTACTCTTGCCTTTTATTTTTATTTTTTATTCACACAAAAAAAAAGATTTAGTTATGCAGACTATTGCATTATTGTAAAAATGGTATAAATAATATCAGTGCACTTGTGAAAGAATATTAGACTCGCCAATTGATGTGTATTGGACATGTGGCGTGATTTGTTTACTCTTGAACATTTGCAAAAATCGAACATTTTCCTTACTTTGTACTCAATTTCAAGGTCGTTTTCATCATGAAACTAATCAAAATCATCTATATCTCTGTAGTATGTTTTCCATTCTAACAAATGAGACCATAAAAAAAGAGAATACAACCATAAATACTATACGAAAATACACCTCAAAGATGGCGTTTTAATCCAAAAAAATGGTCGGAGTTTTTTTTCTCTCATTATGCACTGCATGATTTTTTTTATACTGTGCACACTGACCACACAGACCCATGCTCTCAAATGTGGGCCTACCAGCTTTCTCCCGCTTGATTTGAAGCCGCTAGAATTTGTGAGTATATATACGTCAGAAACAGTGGCTCGTAAGACGTATATATACGACTGAAACAGTCAAAGGGTTAATACGTCATCAACACTGACTTGTAAGCCATACCTATACATCACCAACAGTGAAAGTGTTAAAAGAAAGGTCAGCTGACAAAATTATTTGAGGCCTGGTTTCAGACTGGGCCGGGGGGCATTGACTCCCAAAACCCTCTCCAGGTAAGTCTTTTATGTGTTCCTTTCATTCTATTTGGTGATCCTCTTGAGTTTAGTATACAGTGGACCCTCGGTTAGCGATGGCGTTGGATACCGATAAAATCGGTTAGCGATACATTTTTACGTCAAAATATTGACACCGTTTACGATGATCTACTCGGTTTACAATATTCGTCCCGGACGCGTCCACGTGGCCCAGCTGTGCGGGCACTCCAGGGAGCGTCAGTGTGCTATTGTTTACAAGCGAGAGCGACCACCACCCACTCCACCCATGCATTCATACCAGTATATTGTCATTATTCCACTGTTTTTAGTGCTTGCAACTGCTAAATAAGCTAACATGGGTCCAAAGAAAGCTCCCTGTGATAAAGAGGCTCAGAAATACAGTAGAACTGAAGAAGGAGATAATAGGAAAATATGAAAGTGGAGTGCGTATCACTGAGCTGGCCAGGCTGTATGGTAAAGCCTATTCTACCATCGCTACCATTGTAGCCAAGGAAAATACACGTAAAATCAAGGAAGCTGTTGTTGCGAAAGGTGCATATGTGATCACAAAACAGAGATCGCAAGTGCTGGAAGATGTGGAAAATTTATTGTTGGTGTGGATCAACGAGAAACAGTTTGCAGGAGATAATGTTTCGCAGGCAATAATATGCGAAAAAGCAAGGCAGTTGCATGATGATCTCGTCAAGAAAATGTATGCAACGAGTGCTGAAGTGAACAAATTTAAAGCCAGCAAAGGCTGGTTTGAAAGATTTAAGAAGCGAAGTGGCATACATAGTGTTGTGAGGCATGGTGACGCAGCCAGTTGTGACAAAAGTGCGGCTGAAAAATATGTGTAGGAATTCCAGGGGTACATAGAGGCTGAACAATTCCAACGCCAACAAGTGTTCAATTGTGACGAAACAGGCCTGTTTTGGAAGAAAATGCCAAACAAGACCTTCATTACACAGGAGGAAAAGGCACTCCCAGGACATAAGCCTATGAAAGACAGGCTAACTTTGATGCTTTGTGCTAATGCCAGTGGTGATTGTAAAGTGAAGCCTTTACTGGTGTATCATTTTGAAAATCCCTGAGTGTTTGGCAGATGCGGTATCATCAAGTCTAATTTGTGTGTGATGTGGAAGTCTAACAAAAAGGCATGGGTCACAAAGGACATTTTCTTAGATTGGTTCAATACCGTGTTTGGCCACAGTGTGAAGAAATATCTCCAGGAAAATAATTTGCCACTTAAGTGCCTCCTGATAATGGACAATGCTCCTTGTCATCCTCCAAACCTGGTAGAGAAAATTGTGGAGGACTTTAAGTTCATCAAAGTGAAGTTCTTGCCCCCTAATACCACTCAGCTCCTCCAGCCCATAGACCAGCAGGTCATTTCCAACTTTAAAAAACTCTACACCAAAGCAGCAATGTTTCAAAAGTGTTTTGATGTGACCAGAGACATGCAGATGACCCTAAGAGATTTTTGGAAAAATCATTTCCATATCCTGCATTGTGTAAACCTTATAGGTAAGGCTTGGGAGGGAGTGACTATCAGGACTTTGAACTCTGCCTGGAGAAAATTGTGGCCAGACTGTGTCCTACAGAGGGATTTTGAAGGTTTTGGGGATGAGCCTCAGGACCCTGAGCCTGAGCCTCAGCCTGAGCCTGTTGTGAAAGAAATTGTGGAACTGGGCAAGTCCATGGGGTTGGAGGTGAGTGGTGAGGATGTGGAAGAGTTGGTGGAGGAGCACAATGAAGAGCTAACCACTGAAGATCTGCAAGAGCTTCAACAGCAACAGCAACAACAGACCACAGGTCAGGACAATGGTTCAGAGGAGGAGGAGGTGGAACAGAGATGGAAGAAGATTCCTTCTTCAGTGATTAAGGAGATTTGTGGAATGTGGAGCAGGGTGCAAGGCTTTATGGATGAATATCACCCTAACCATGCTGTTGCAGGCCGTGCTGGCAACCTGTACAATGACACTGTGGTGTCCCATTTCAGGGATGTTTTAAAGAATCACCAGACACAGAGCTCCCTGAACAGATTTTTTTGTTAGAGAGGGGTCCAGTGACTCTCAAGCTGGTCCTAGTGGCATTAAAAGAAAAAAGCCAGTAACCCCAGAAAAGAACTTGCCACCTGCAGTGTTAATGGAAGGGGATTCCCCTTCCAAACACTAGCATACTACTCCATCCTTTCCCCTCCTCCTGTCTACCACACATCAACAACTCTTCAATAAATGTAAGTGACATGTTATTGTACTATATTTACATGTATTTCTTTATTGTTCATAAACTTGTGTGTACATAAATGCATGTCTTATGTTGTAAAAAAAATTTTTATTTTACTACTTTTGGAAGTCTGGAACGGATTAATTTTATTTTCTTTATTTCTTATGGGGAAAATAGAATCGAATAACAATATTTTCGGTTACAGATAAGCCCTCTGGGATGGATTAATATCGCTAACCGAGGGTCCACTGTACGTACAGTGTTCATTTTGAGTTCTTCATTCTTTCCATACCAAAGCAGCTGGAATTTATTACCATTGAACGTCATGTTGTTCTCTGCTGCCCACTGAAAAAACCTACTTATGTCTTCCTGTAATTTCTCAATGTCTTCTACCGTAGTGACTTTCATGCTTATTTTAGTGACATCTGCAAGTGATGACATAAAACTGTGATGGTTGTTTTTATGTGTATGAGGATGAGAAACAGCAGAGATGCCAGGACAGTGCCTTGAGGAACTGAGCTTTTTACCTCACTGATGCTGGATTTTGCTGTTTACTACAGTGGAACCTTGGTTTTCATTTGCCCTGGTTTTTGCCAACTTTTTTTTGTCAAAACATTGTCCCAGTTTTCGTTCATCATCTCAGTTTTCACTCATCACCTCAGTTTTCGTTCACTGTACCGAACGTGTCTGCCTGCCCGCGCCAACACAAAGCATCTCACACACATATTTTGAGTTAGTCAGGCTTTGTTTCTCATCAAGAGAACATTACCCTACGTGTTCATACGAAACATTTCAAAATAATCCATTGCTTGTTTATTGAGTGTGACTGCTAAATAAGCCACCATAGGGCCAAAGAAAGTTCCGAATGCCAGCCCTTTCATAAAGAAGGCCTATTGTGAAATCTATTGTCTTTGGGGAAGTCCATGGGGTTAGACATGAGTGGCCAGGATGTGGAAGAGTTGGTGGATGACCACAGGGAAGAGCTAACCACTGAAGAGCTGCAAGACCTCCAACTGGAAAAGCAACAGACCGCAGCTGAGGAGGAGGAAGAGAGAGGGGAAAATGTGCCTTCTTCAGTAATTAAGGACATGTGTGCAAAGTGGAGTGAGTTGCAAAGTTTTTTGGAGAAATATCACCCTAACAAAGTACAGTGGTACCTCGAGTTACATTTTTTCGTTCGAGAATGCTGTTCAAGTGCCATTACCAAACGAATTTATCCCCATAAGGAATAATGTAAAATAGACTAGTCCTTTTACACCCCCAAAAATATACCTACAAAAGCATTTAAAAAAATAAACTTACATAAAAGGGCGATTTTGGGGACCATCGTAACTCGAGGTACCACTGTAGTTGCAAACCATGTCTGCAACATGTTCAATGACAATGCCTTGTCCCATTTTAGGCAAATCTTATAGAGATGCCAGAAACAGACCTCTTTAGACAGATTTTTGTGTGACAGGGGTACAGTGACTCTCAAGCTGGTCCTAGTGCCAGTAAAAGACAAAGAGGGGAAGTAACCCCGAATAGGGACTTGATACCTGAAGTTCTTATGGAAGGGGATTTCCCTTCCAAACAATAAACTCTCCTTCCTCTCCCCTCTTCGCTGTCTTCCATACGCCAACAGGAGTCTTCAATAAAGGTAAAAGTGATTTAAATGTTCATTTATCTATTTTATTAGTACTTTATATTTATTTCTCACATTTTTCTGTATGTAAAACTATAATTATTCTCTATAAAATGTATTTTTTGTTAATAGTACTTTAGGGAGTCTGGAACGGATTACAGTGGACCCTTTTTTTTCAGGATTAATCCGTTCCAGAGAGTCTGCCGAAAACCAAAATTCACGAAAACCAAAACCATTTTCCCCATAAGAAATAATGTAAATCCAATTAACCCTTTCGAGGTTTCGGCCATACTAGTAGTATATCTTACGCCCCAGGGTTTTCGTTGTACTAGTACGCCTAAATTCTAGCGCCCTCAAATCAAGCAGAAACAGGCTGTTAGGCCTAGATGTGAGAGAATGGGTCTGTGCGGTCAGTGTGCGCAGTATAAAAAAAATACTGCACCACACAGTGCACAATGAGGAAAAAAAAACTGACCGTGTTTTTATTTAAAACAGCAACTTTGCAGTCTATTTTCGTATGGTATTTATGCTTGTATTCTCGTTTTCTTAGTCTCATTTGATAGAATGGATGATATATTACAGAAATAGAGATAATTTTGACTGGTTTCACGATGACAAGTACCTTGAAACTGAGCGCAAAGTAGCGAAAATGTTTGATTTTAGCCGATGTTCAAGAGTAAACAAATCACACCAAGCGTCCAATACACATCAACTGGCGAGTCTAATATTCTTGCACAAGTGCGCTGATATTATTTATACCATTTTTACAATGATGCAGTTGTATACATAATAGTAAATCTTCTATTTTTTATGAGAATAAAAATTCAAAATGGAAAGACAAAGTAATGTAAGAGGGGCCTGGAAACATGACTAATGAACAGAGAAGATGTTATTTTAGTGCCAGGAATGTCTGCCTTGTTTATTCTGGACGCTATTTTGAAATTGGCATCGTTTGAAATTTGTGTGAAATTGGCCAAATTGCCATTTTCTGACCACTATTTTGGGTAGTTGAAATTGGTAAATAGGCGGTTTCTTGTACTCAATCGATAGAAGAAATGGAGTTCTAGCGAAATAGCTATAATTTTAGTAGATTGAAACATTGGAATTTGCCAAAAATAGGGCTCAAAGTGGGCGAAATCGCCGATGCATAAATGTCATCGATACCGCTAAATTCGCGAAAGCATAATTCCGTTAGTTTTCCATCAAATTTCATAATTTCGGTGGCGTTATGATCGGAAAAAGATTCTCTATCATTTCAAAAGAAAAAATAATTTATTTTTTTCCGAAAAATTTGGGACCCTGAGAACGAGTTTCAGAGAGGGCTTTGGGACCCCCAAAGGATTAATCCGTTCCAGACACCCAAAAATATTAACAAAAAAAAATTTCTTTGAGATTAAATATAGATTTACATACAGAAAACAATGACAAATCAATATAGTAAAGCAATAATATCACACTTACCTTTATTGAAGACTATTGTTGGTGTATGGAAGACGGGAGGAGTTACTCTTGTTTGGAAGGGGAATCCCCTTCCATATAGACTACAGGTACTGAGTCCTTAAATAACAAAAAAGGCACAATACCGTGACTGGAACAATACACACACAACCCGCACATATAAAAGGGAGGAGCTTACGACGACGTTTCGGCCCGACTTGGACCATTTACAAAGTCACTTGCCTTCTTTTTTTTTTAATGCCACTAGGACCAGCTTGAGAGTCACTGGACCCCTGTCGCACAAAAAATTGTTCCAGAGAGCTCTGTTTCTGGCGTCTCTTTATGATTTGCCTAAAATGGGACACAGCATTGTCATTGTACATGTTGCCGACACAGTCAGGGTGATGTTCCTCCACAAACGTTTGCACCTCACTCCACTTTGCACAAATGTCCTTAATCTTTGAAGAAGGCACCTTCTTCCATCTCTCTTCCTCCTCTTCCTCTGAAGCAATTTCCTGAGCTGTGGTCTCTTGCTGTTACAGATGACGGTCTTGCAGCTCCTCAGTGGTTAGCTCTTCACTGTGGTCCTCCACTAACTCTTCCACATCCTGGCCACTCACATCCAACCACAAGGAATTCCCCAATGCCACAATACATTCCACAAAAGGCGTAGGGTCGACAGGGTCAGCCCCAAACCCTTCAAAATCCTTCTGTTGGACAAATTCTGGCCACAATTTTCTGCAAGCAGAGTTCAAAGTCCTGGAAATCACTCCTTGCCAAGCCTTATTTATAAGGGTTATGCAATTGAGGATATTGAAGTGATAATTCCAGAACTCTCTCAGGGTCAATTCAGTGTCCGAGGTCACGTCAAAGCACCTTTGAAACATTGCTTTACTGTAGATTTTTTTGAAGTTTGAAATGACCTGCTGGTTCATGGGCTGGATGAGAGGAGTGGTATTAGTGGGCAAGAACTTCACCTTGACGAAACTAAACTCCTCACACAATTGGTCATCCAAATCTGGAGGAAGAGCAGGAGCATTGCCAGGAGGCACTTTGAGTGGCAATTTATTTTCCAGGAGGTATTTCTTCACACTCGGGCCAAACACTTCATTGAACCAATCAAGGAAAATTTCCCTCACAAAACATGCCTTACTTTTAGCCTTCCATATCACACACAATTTACTCTTGACGACACTGTTTTTCTTGAACACTGGATTTTCAGAGTGGTACACTAGTAAAGGCTTCACTTTTAAATCCCCACTAGCATTACCACAGAACAAGAGAGTTAGCCTGAATTTCATAGGCTTGTGTCCTGGCAGTGCCTTTTCCTCCTGCATGATGCAGGTCCTCTTTGGTATATTCTTCCAAAAGAGGCCTGTTTTGTCACAAATGAACACTTGTTGGGGGAGGAATCATTCACCTTCTACGTACTCCCTGAATTCATGCACGAATTTTTCAGCCGCATGTTTATCTGAACTTGCTCCCTCACCATGCCTTACAACACTGTGTATGCCACTTCACTTCTTGAAATTTTCGAACCATCCTTTGCTGGCCTTAAATTTACTAACAGCAGCACTCGTTCCAGGCATTTTCTTTATGAGATCGGCATGCAACTGCATTGCCTTTTCACAAATTATCGATTGCCCAACACTATCTCCTGCTAATTGTTTTTGGTTGATTCACACCAACAACAATTTCTTCATATCTTCGATTGTTTGTGACCTCTGTTACGTTATCACATTCACCCCTTTCGCAACATCAGCTTCCTTGATTTCCTTTATCTGCCCCCACGATGGAAGTGATCGTTGAATGGGGTGTCCCGTACATCCTGGCAAGATCGGCCACACATATGCCATTTTCATATTTATTACAGTGGACCCTCGTTTTTCGTAATCATCGTAAATCGTAATTTTTGCTAATCGTAAAGTTTTTTCGGCAAAATATTGATTCGCGAATTGTCATTTGACTCACAAATAATAGTTTATCCTGAACGCGTACGATCGGCTTCACACACCATTCACAGTCAGTATGGCATTGTTTATCAGAGAGTGACTGTCACCTCACGCGTTCTTACAATACATTTCGTAATACTCCATTCTTTTTTGTGCTTGCAACTGCTTAATAAGCCACCATGGGACCAAAGAAAGCTAGTGCCAGGCCTTTGGTAAAAAAAGGTGAGAAACATGTTTGAATTCAAGAATGAAATGATTGCAAAATGTGAAAGTGGTGTGCTTGTGGCTGAGTGTAGCAGGCATGCAGGGAGTGTAGCAGGAAGGCAGGGAGTGTAGCAGGCATGCAGGGAGTGTAGCAGGCATGCAGGGAGTGTAGCAGGAGAGCTGGGAGTGTAGCAGGCATGCAGTGAGTGTAGCAGGCATGCAGTGAGTGTAGCAGGCATGCAGTGAGTGTAGCAGGCATGCAGAGTGTAGCAGGCATGCAGGGAGTGTAGCAGGCATGCAGGGAGTGTAGCAGGCATGCAGGGAGTGTAGCAGGCATGCAGGGAGTGTAGCAGGCATGCAGGGAGTGTAGCAGGCATGCAGGGAGTGTAGCAGGCATGCAGGGAGTGTAGCAGGCATGCAGGGAGTGTAGCAGGCATGCAGGGAGTGTAGCAGGCATGCAGGAGTGTAGCAGGCATGCAGGGAGTGTAGCAGGCATGCAGGGAGTGTAGCAGGCATGCAGGGAGTAGCAGGCATGCAGGGAGTGTAGCAGGCATGCAGGGAGTGTAGCAGGCATGCAGGAGTGTAGCAGGCATGCAGGAGTGTAGCAGGCATGCAGGGAGTGTAGCAGGCATGCAGGGAGTGTAGCAGGCATGCAGGGAGGTAGCAGGCATGCAGGGAGTGTAGCAGGCATGCAGGGTGAGCATGGTAGCAGGCATGCAGGAGTAGCAGGCATGCAGGGTACAGGCATTCGGGACTGAGGCTTGCCGCATTTGTGAGTCAGTATGTTTAATAATAATCACTCTTGGGCACATTAAATGTCTTATTTAAGGTTAATATAGACATTTTCATTAATCCATCTATGATATTTCCTTCAAAATTATACAAGAATCATGTTACATAACATATAGCATATAAACATGCAATGTTTATATGCTATCGAGTGAAGAGTCGGGTGGAGAGTAAACATTATGTTTTCTCTGATTCAGCGTTAGAGAAAACTGTGAATCTGGCGTCTCGACCAGTAACCGCCCTTCATATGCATTTGTTTACAATTCTCGTCATGAATTATTCATTACTTCTCCCTTTGTTTATGATGGCATCTAAAGGTAATTGTTAGAAACGATTAAACTCAGTGAACATGGTATGTCGACGTAATTACATGGCTGTGTAGTGTAGCCCAGGGAGGCTACATACGTGTACCTACATCTACAGGCTACCTACATTGAATTACTACTAATAAATACTACTCACCTCTGGCCCTACATTAAGACTACAAATATTTTAAAGTAAGTACAAATATTTTAAGGTAAGAAATGAATGCACTGTGGCAGAAAAATACAAAAAAAGGAAGTAACCCCGGATAAGGACTTGGTACCTGAAGTCTTTATGGATTCCCCTTCCAAACAACAGTGAACGTACCTTCATCCTCTCCCCTCCTCCCATCTTCCATACACCAAGAAGTCTTTAATAAAGGTAAGTGTGCTGTTATTGTTGATATATATTTGCATGTACTTGATTTCTCATTGTTTTCTGTATGTAAATCTTTATTTAATATAAAAAAATTATTGCAGGCAGAAGAAAGAAAGGTAAAGGTAAAGGAGAAACATGTTTGAATTCAAGAATGAATGTGCAATGTGAGTGGTGTGCTGCTGATGCAGCTGCGAGTGAGGGAGTGAGCATGAGTTAAATGTTTGCTTTAGAAAAACCTGAGAAGGGTGAGTGTAATTTTTGTGGTAGGTTATAAGTTGTATATAAGTTATTCATTATTATATATATATTTTTATGTAAGTGAGTTTTTGTCCTTCCTCATATAATAATTAATATTGTTTAATACAATTGTATACTGGCCCTAAAGTTGCTGTGTTTTTTCAGTGTAATTTAACCCTTTCAGGGTTTTTGACGTACTAGTATGTCTTCCGCACCAGGGTGTTTGTATCATGTGGGTGCTTGGGAGTATGACAAGGGGCGAAGATAAATGCGCTGGCGGATGTTAACAGTTTAATAACGTAGTGAAGAGGGAAGCCAGTGTCTGCCGTTCCTGCCCTAACTATGCCTACCGTCCGACTGAGGCCCACGCCTCGGGGTGACGCTCTCAATGAGCGGGTATCGTGACATCATAGGTTCAACAGGGATCTCACATATAAAGGCTGGTATATTACATATGATATACAATGGACCCCCGGTTTTCGTGATTTTTTTGTTCCAGAATGCTGTTCAAGTACCATTACAAAACGAATTTACTCACATAAGGAATAATGTAAAGTAGACTAGTCCTTTTAGACCCCCAAAAATACACTTATAAAAGCATTTAAAAAAATACAATTACATAAAAGGGTGAGTTTGGAGCAGGACGAATACCGGGGGTCCACTGTATGTGACATTTGACGTACTAGTACGCATAAATTCTAGCGCCCTCAAATCAAGCGGGAAAAGGCTGGTAGGCCTAGATGTGTGTATAAAAAAAAATCCTGCAGCACACAGTGCATAATGAGGAAAAAACTCCGACCATGTTTTTGGATTAAAACAGCGACTTTGCAGTCTCTTTTCGTATGGTATTTATGGTTGTATTCTCGTTCGTTTTTTTGGTCTCATTTGATAGAATGTAAGATATATTACAGAAATAGAGATAATTTTTATTGGTTTCACGATGACAAGTACCTTGAAATTGAGCGCAAAGTAGCGAAAATGTTCAATTTTTGCCAATGTTCAGGAGTAAACAAATCACACCACGCGTCCAATAAACATCAACTGACGACCTGGAGTTTACCTGGAGAGAATTCCAGGGGTCAATGCCCCCACGGCCCGGTCTGTGACCAGGCCTCATGTTGGACCAGAGCCAGATCAACCAAGCTGTTACTGCTGGCCGCACGCAGTCCAACATACGAACCACAGCCTGGCTGGTCAGGTACCGACTTTAGGTGCCTGTCCAGTGCCTACTTGAAGACAGCCAGGGGTTTGTTGGTAATCCCCCTTATGTATGCTGGGATGCAGTTGAACAATCTTGGGCCCCTGACACTTATTGTGTTGTCCCTCAACGTGCTAGTGACACCCTTGCTTTTCATTGGGGGATGTTACATCGCCTGCCGAGTCTTTTGCTTTCGTGGGGAGTGATTTTCGTGTGCAAGTTTGGTACTAATCCCTCGAGAATTTTCCACGTGTATATAACAATGTATCTCTCCCGCCTGCGTTCTAGGGAGTACAGGTTTAGAAACTTCAAGCGTTCCCAGTAATTGAGGTGGTTTATCGCAGTTATGCGTGCCGTGAAGGTTCTCTGCACATTTTCAAGGTCAGCAATTTCACCTGTCTTGAAAGGTGCAGTTAGTGTGCAGCAATATTCCAGCCTAGATAGAACAAGCGATTTGTAAAGTGTCAACATGGGCTTTGCATCCCTGGTTTTGAAGGTTCTCATTATCCATCCTGTCATTTTTCTAGCAGATGCGATTGCTACGGTGTTATGGTCCTTGAAGGTGAGATCCTCTGACATGATCACTCCCAGGTCTTTGACATTAGTTTTTCGCTCTATTGTGTGGTTTGAATTAGTTTTGTACTCCGATGAGATTTTAATTTCCTCACGTTTTCCGTATGAGTAATTGAAATTTCTCATCATTGAACTTCATATTGTTTTCTGCAGCCCATTTAAAGATTTGGTTTATGTCTGCTTGGAGTCTTGCAGTGTCTTCAACGGTGGACACTGTCATATAGATTCGGGTGTCATCTGATATTCTTGCACAAGTGTGCTGATATTATTTATAATGTTTTAACAATGATGCAGTAGTATACATAACATAAAATCTTCTATTTTTTGTGAGAATAAAAATTCAAAATGGAAAGCAAAAGTAATATAAGAGGGGCCTGGAGACGTGACTCATGAACAGATAAAATGTTATTTTAGTGCCAGGAATGTCTGTCTTGTTTATTCTGGACCCTATTTTGAAATTGACATCTTTTGAAATTTGTGTGAAACTGGCCAAATTGCCAATTTCTGACCACTTTATTTATAGTTGAAATTGGTAAATTGGCAGTTTCCTTTACCCAACTGATAGAACAAATGAAATTCTAGAAAAATAGATATAATTTTAGTAGACTGAGACATTTAAATTGGCCGAAAATAGGGCTCAAAATGGGAGAAATCGCCGATGCGTAAATATCGTCGATACCGCTACCTTTGCAAGAGCATAATTCCGTTAGTTTTTCACCAAAGTTCATACTTTTGGTATCATAATGATCAGAAAAAGATGCTCTATCATTTCATAAGAAAAAATAACTTTTTTTTCCGAAAATGTTTCAACCCTGAAAACGAGTTAAGGATCGGGGGTCTCGACCCTGAAAGGGTTAAATGCCCCTACACAGCAGATTGAGCAGCCATTTAGGAGCCAGGACCTTTTATTTAAGTTACGATATTTAAGTTGTAACACCATTAGTCACACTCTTTGAAACGGATTAATTACGAAAAACGAAGGTCCACTGAACTTCTTTTTTTATTTCTATTGTGCTTCTCACCTTCTTTACCAAAGGTGTGGCACTAAGAGCTTTCTTTGGGGCCATGGTAGCTTATTCAGGAGTTGCAAGCACAAAAAACACTGGATTACTGTACTGTATTGCGAAATGTTTTGTATGAATGCAGGGTGTGATACTCACTCGCCGAGAAATAATAGAAGACTGGCGCTGAATGTGTTTGTGGCAGGCTTTGTGTGCACAGGGCCACTGGGACGCATTCCGCACCACCACTGAAATCCAAGGGAAAACACGAAAAACAAGGCTATATTTTGATGAAAAAAGTTGCCGATAACCAAAATTCATGATAACCAAGACTCACAAAAACCAAGGGACAGGGGTACATACAGTGATTCTCTAGCTGGTCCTAGTGCTAGTAAAAGACAAAGAAGAGAAGTAACCCCAGATAGGGACTTGATACCTGAAGTCCTAATGGAAGGGGATTCCTCTTCCAAACAATAAACTCTCCTTCCTCTCCCCTCCTCGCCGTCTTTCATACGCCAACAAGAGTCTTTAATAAAGATAAAAGTGATTTAAATGTTCATTTATCTTTTCATTAGTTACTTTATTTTATTTCTCATTTTTTCTGTATGTAAACTACAGTGTACTTTATATTTATTTCTCATTGTTTTCTGTATGTAAAACTACAGTGGTACCCTGAATTTCAGCCATAATTCTTCCCAAAAGGCTGTTCAAGTGCAGTTGACGAACGAATTTGTTCCCATAAGGAATAATGCAAATTAGATTAGTCCGTTTCAGACCCCCAAAAATACACTTACAAAAGCACTTACAATAATGCACATACATAATTGTTCGAGTTGGGAGCTGTACAAAACTTGGGGTACCACTGTACAGTTATTCTCTATAAAATGTATTTTTCATTAATACTTTTGGGTGTTTGGAACGGATTAATTGGATTTACAATATTTCTTATGGGAATTATTGCTTCAGTTTTTGTCAGACTTTCTGGAACGAATTAAAGACGAAAATTGAGGTTCCACTGCAATAAATTTTTATTCATATCCGAAAATTGAAGATTTACTGTTATGCAATGTTATAATAATTGTATAAATAATATCAGCACATTCGTGAATGTATATTAGACCCACCAGCTGACACGTATTAGATGCGTGACGTCATTTGTTTATTCTTGAACATAGGCAAAAATTGAACATTTCTGCTACTTTGAGCTCAATTTCAAGCCCTTTTTATTACTAAAATCATTCAAAATCATTTCTATTTCTGTAATATATCTTCCATTCTATCAAATGAAACAAAGAAATCGTGAATAAAACTGTAAAAAAACATACAATAAACACCGCAAAGTCGCTGTTTTAATCCAAAATTACGGTCGCAGTTTTTTCTCTCATTATGCACTGTGTGCTGCAAGATTTGTTTTATGTGGTGCACACTTACCACATAGATGTATTCCCTCATATCAACACCCAAATTTACCACTCACAGGTTATCTGAGCGAGCTGAGCTCATGCCGTTGATCTTCAGCTTGGACCCTGGCTTCAAAACCGTAGATCTATGGGACGGACCCTGAAAGGGTTAAGACCTAATCATGTTCAATGATTTTAGCAACTAATTACTTGATTGTTTATTTTATCAAGAACTGTAAGGTGTCATACATGTGACTACATGTGTGATAAACAACAAAGTACTCACTGGAAATACTGTAAGTCGTTTGACTTCATTGTCTTACACTGGGATAAATCTACACATTGATCCACTGATTAGGAAATAGATATTCCTGTCTAAATATAAACTTACTTAAGCCATCACCTCTCCTTACACTGTATTACTAACTGGTTTACCACTTTATACACTTTATTTATAATAATAAAAAAATTATTTCTTTTCTTTAGTGTATACAGGTAATATAGTTTTCATGTAATAAAATAGTGTTAGGCACAAAAGAAAAGCCACTAGCATGCAGTGCATAATACTACTAATACTTCTGTGCCAATCTTGGTGATGCATCAATGCTGCACTTTTAATAAAAGATAATATTTGTTGGGATTTTTAACCCAGGGGAGGGTTAGCACCCATGATAACCCAAAAAAGTCAGTGCATCATTAAGGACTGAATGTCTTATTTCCATTATGGTTCTTCAGTCTTGTCCCCCAGGATGTCACCCACACCAGTAGACTAACACCCAGGTACCTACTTACTGCTAGGTAAACAGGGACAACTGGTGTAAGGAGACACACCCAGCATTCGCACCCTTGTTGGGGATTGAACCATGGACACTCAGTGTGTGAGGCACCGAAGCCATGGGTAAATTTTCCCCTATTTCTCTAGGACACTTGTCTTCATCTATGCGCACATTAACAGAAGGGAACCAATCATCAGCTTCAATTTTCCACTCTGCAGATATTTCACGGCTTCAGTGGGTAGTTGATTACTGAACTTAGGTGAAGGTATTTTCTCTGCTCGGTCTCAGGCACAGGTGTCCTGTAGCTGAGCTGGCAGCACACTAAGTTCACATTTGGGTGTTTCCTTAAGACACCTGCTGTCCATTTTCACCTAGTAGTAAGTAGGTAACTGTGTGTTAATCAACTGCTCTGCACAACCAGGGACTTACTATATAGTATGTCATTGATATAAGCTAGGTCTGTATACATTGTACTTGTAAAAATAACAATAATAATACAGTGGTACTCCAAGTTTCGTACAGCTCCCAACTCGAACAATTATGTAAGTGTATTATTGTAAGGGCTTTTGTAAGTGTATTTTTGGGGGTCTGAAAAGGACTAATCTAATTTCCATTATTCCTTATGGGAACAAATTCATTCGGTAACGGCACTCGAACAGCCTTCTGAAATGAATTATGGCCGAAACTCGGGGTACGACTGTAATTATTATTAATTGGGGAACATTTTGTTCCTATCTCTATTTGCAAAGGGAAGCCCTGTTCTCTTTCCTTTCACTGCTTGGCTTTGAGAAATACAGCAAGTGTGCATGAGCATGTTAGATAGGAGTGAGTAGAAGCACATGGTTTTATGACTTGACGTGCTGTTGGAGTGTGAGGTAAGTAACATTTTTGAAGGGTTTCAGGGAAACCGGTTAGCTAGACTAGAGTCCTTGAGGTGGGAAGTACGTACAGTGTCTGCACTCTGAAGGAGGGGTGTTTAATGTTGCAGTTTTTGAACTGTTGTGTAGGCACGCCTCTGGGAAGACAGTGATAAAGAGTGAATGAATGATTGATGGGAAACGGCTAATGTATTACAGCCTCACTTCTCTTGGCGATGTACTACTCATTTACCGACAACTCGTACTTACAATAGGCTCTCCGACCAGTATGCATAACTAAATAATGAATATTAGAGCTGATTTCCTCCATTCTGTTTACTACAATACACAGTACACTGCTGTATAAACATATAAAAATATACCACAGACAAGACAAGCACAGTGTCTACCTACTGAGCCTCGCAGGACCCTATGTCTAGCCCTTATACAATGTCATATTGACTACGCTTGCTCTTCATGGTTCTCTGCCTTGACAAAAAAACTAAAAGATAAACTGTAAATCACCCAGAACAAAATGGTAAGATTCATCCTGGACCTGGGTCCAAGAGAGCATGTAGGCCAGGATGAATTACAACAAAAGGATATGCTGAATATTGAAGACAGAGTAAAACAACTTAAATTAAATCAAGTTTATAAAATTGCTCACAAACAGTGTCCAGAATATCTTGCTGCCAATTTTGTCAAGGCTGGGAACCAAAGCAGTCATAGTAATAGGGAGAGAGCACAACTTTGTAGTACCCACAGTCAGTGGCCAGGTTCAAACACCTTTTATTGTACAGCAATAAAAGAATGGAACAGACTGCCTGCACATGTCAAAGCCAGTCATAGCATGAGCCAGTTCAAGAAGAGAACCAAAAGGTACCTAATGAATGTAGCGACAGAAAGGGAGGAGAATGATTTTTATTTTTTAGCTAACACACATGTATAGTGGAACCCCGGTTAAGGAACACCCGGAAATCGTGCAATTATGTAAGTATAATATTGTAAGTGCTGAGTTATTGGTGCAAATTTTAATTGTTGGGTCACACACACACACATATACATATACACATACATATACACACACACACACATACATGTATATACATACACACATACACACATACGATATACATGGTCCCCAACTCACCTTTTATAAGTATTTTTAAATGCTTGTAGTGTAATAAGCTGTCTATTTACAACATCAAAAATTTATCATTGAACAGCATTCGGAATGAAATTAACGTACATGTATCATCACATATATTATACACATGGAACAATAATGTTCATAGAAGTAGTATTTTTCAGAATGGTCTGTAATATACATGTGGATAATACTTTGACATATCTTGATCACTCAGAAATGTTCAAGATATGTCAAAGATTTATCCACAGTGTATATTCAGACCATTCTGGAAAAATACCCTTTGCCTATAAATAAAGCATTGACACGTGTGTGTAATATTGTGTGTATTATATATGATGTGTATTGTATGTGTGTATGTATATATGTGGAAAATATTGGTATTTTCCGAAAGTTGTAATTGATAAACTTTCCAATATGAACAGATATCCTTAATGTACCGCTGGTACATGGGGGTATGTAATAGAGAACCATCATACCAGCGGGAGGAAGCGGGAAGAGGCTGGGCAGGGAGGAGGGAGAGAGGGGAAGAGAGTGAACTGGGCCGCCACCGACCCGATCAGGTGATGGGATGGCCTGTCGAATTGGAGATTCCGCCACCAAATCGGATTTAATTACCCTTTCGTAATGTGGAGGAATATCCAGTGACGGGGGAATATCAAGTGGACAATCGGTCCAGGAGGTCCAGTAATAGGACAATAATTGTGAAATAAGGTGGGCCGCCGGCGTGTGACGCGGTCATAGGCCTATTTGAACTGAGTGAAATGACCATACGGCAGGATAAAGTCGTAACCCTGATGTTGGGGAGTTCATCTTAGAAGAGACTGTAATATATTCGATGAACTTTGGGAAATGGTGAATACTGTGAAACCGAGTTGTAAATAATCAGGGGTTGATTGTGCGACGGGTCTGGCTTGGGTACGCCATACCCCGACCGCCATATTGAATGTGATTGAAATGAACTAACTTATCGTAAGTTATCTACTCGAAATTCAAGTATCGAGACTGTGAATGTGTATAAACTAGTGGGCATTAAGCCAGGATACACGTAATATGTAAAGTTATACGTATAAACAGTACAAAGGTCGGATTAGTGCGAGGATCTGATTCGCTACCCCGACCAACCACATGTTAACGAACGCTCGGTCTCGTGGGCGTATAAGAGTGTA
This sequence comes from Cherax destructor, assembly GCA_009830355.1. NCBI lineage: Eukaryota > Metazoa > Arthropoda > Malacostraca > Decapoda > Parastacidae > Cherax > Cherax destructor. Next base: position 31,695 of record WNWK01013391.1, read on the forward strand.
CGGAAATTAACCTTCCTTGACTCGACGAGACAGCTAATACCATCGCGATCGAATCAGATCGCAGGAGGACGTCAACAACGGAACGACTCTCATCTAAAGCTAAGTACTCTGCTGTTTACTTTGTTATTGGCCAATGATATTGTTACGACAGTAGATGTACTTTAGCTAGGTCAACGATCTACGATACACCGCTATGATGCTGTTAATTAGGTGAGTGTTGGTCATGTTAATTGAACTATGTGTTCTCTACCTCTTCTCCGTGTGATCAGTTGTTCCACAACCAATACAGTCCACTTAAATTTAACATAATATAGCTATAATAAATGATCTTCTCAGATTTATTTATACTGGTCCAGAGTGCAGTGGGCGAACGAGAATATTGAAGGTACCCTCGGTGCGGCCAGGAGCGGGTAAAGTTCTCACATACCTAAAGGGAATGACTGCGGTAAAATTTATACGAGTCGGTCGTCTCCCTGGGAGTTTGTTTATTGCTAGTGGCGGTGTCCCAGATAGACTTCTCTCACAATTCCCCACAGCGCCCGTTGGTCCGTCCTGAACCGGATGTGATTAGTGAATTAATCACTATTGAATTAATTAATTAATAAATAAGTGACTGATCATAGGAAGTGAGTATAGAGTAAAAGTTAATTAATTGTGTGGTGGACAGCAATTAGTCCAATTAATTGCTAGCACAGGCGTGGCTACGATTTGTGCAAGAGTAAGGTGTGAGAATCACCTTTATAAACAATTTATTTAATTTGTGACGTCAGTGGTTATAATCCTATAACCATGGCTGAACTTAATGGAGTTAGTGTGGCTGGCAAGCCCATGAATAATAAAGGGTCTATTTAATTTGTACCCTCAGTGGTTATTGATCCTATAACCATGGCTGAACTTAATGGAGTTAATGTGGCTGGCAAGCCCATGAATAATAAAGGGTCTATTTAATTTGTACCCTCAGTGGTTATTGATCCTATAACCATGGCTGAACTTAATGGAGTTAATGTGGCTGGCAAGCCCATGAATAATAAAGGGTCTATTTAATTTGTACCCTCAGTGGTTATTGATCCTATAACCAAGGCTGAACTTAATGGAGTTAATGTGGCTGGCAAGCCCATGAATAATAAAGGGTCTATTTAATTTGTACCCTCAGTGGTTATTGATCCTATAACCATGGCTGAACTTAATGGAGTTAATGTGGCTGGCAAGCACAGAGAGACTAATGTGAAACTGGCACCCTCCGTAGTAAGCAATGACTCGGTGGGACCAGTAAGTGTTTTGATAGGCAGTGACTATTATGCCACCCTCGTGAAGGGTATGACGAAGAAAGGTGGTGTCACTCTTCTCAACATTGGTGAAGGCCATGTAATTTATGGCAGGCTTCCTCGCAGTAATGAATGACTGGAGGAAGCCATAAATGCAGTCACGGTGTGCCTTACTCATGAAACGTCATTCCAGTGTAAATATTCTTCTACAGAGGATGCTGTTAAACCAGTGCATAAATTGTGGGAACTGGACCGTGGGGATTAATGTAAATGAAGAAAGTCCAGATGATTCCTTCACTCAGGAACAATACCTGAAGGATGTTAAATTTGAGTCTGGACAATACTGGGTGCGACTCCCATGGAAGCTAAACCATCCGGAACTACCCACTAATTACCGGATGGCGTATGGTCAGTTAAAGGCCCAGCTCCACGAATTGAGTAAGACACCAGAATTGCTGACTGCTTATAATGGGATCATTAATGAACGGTTAAATAATCAGTTCATAGAGGAGGTACCCCTGAGCAAGCCAATATTTATGGCCACTACTTACCTCATCACGGAGTGAAGAAGGATTCAAAACCACTCCTTTGAGGATCGTGTTTAATTGTAGTGCCAGGGTAATAAAATGTACCTAGTTTGAATGATTGTTTAATGACAGGTCGTCGCTGACGGAGAAATTGGGAGATGTGTTATTAAATTTCAGAGTTAATAGTTATGCCTTTACGGCAGATATAAGTAAAGCTTTCCTGAGAGTGGGATTGCAAGAAACGGATCGGGATTACACAAGATTTCTGTGGCCAGAGGATCCTAGCAATCCACTTAGTCCGCTGAAACCTTCAGATTCAGAAGTGTCTTATTCGGGGCTACTCTAGTCCGTTCTTACTTCAGGCGACATAAATGCGCACCTTAAACGTACAGGTGGTCCACTGAGGACATAATGAGTAAACAATTCTATGTGGACAATTTCCTGGGGGTGACGCAACTGAAGAGGAGCTAATGAAGATATATGAAGGGGCTAATGACATAATGCAAGGTGCAAATATGCCGCTCAGGGAGTGGAACAGTAATTCGTCCAGGTTAAAGGACCGAATAAATAAAGATAATCCCGGCGATGAAGTATCTGGGTGCAGCAATGTATTGGGACTGACTTGGGATACTGAAAGAGACTTGATATCGTTAAAGTCTAATAATTATAGTATGCCCGAGAAATTAACGAAGAGAAGCCTGCTTGCTGAAGTTTCAAAATGTTTCGATCCACTAGGCTTAGTGGCGCCTCTTACAATCCGAGGGAAATTATTGGTACAAGAGGCATGGAAGCAGAAGTGTGCTTGGGATGAAACCCTACCTGAGGAATTCGTTAACAGGTGGGAAGAATTAATTGGTGATTATGAGAAAGTTCCAATGTTAGAGTTCCCGCGGTGTGTAGCCCGCTCTGGAGTGGAAAATACACTCCACATTTTTTGCGATGCTTCTAAATTAGCGTATGGAGCAGTCGCTTATCTTCAATGTGATAAAGATATTTCTCTTGTCATGTCTAAAACTAAAGTGGCTCCAATTAAATTACGTACGTTACCTCAGTTGGAATTAACCGCCATTTATGTGGGTGTCAATTAGCTGATTATTTACGGAGTAAATTGCCGGAGATAAATATTAGCGACACCATAATTTGGTCTGATAATGAGGTATCCTTGCAGTGGATCCGCAACGGAAACAGCAAGATTGTGTACGTGCAAAATAGTCGTAAAAATTTACGAGATACAATTTGAATCGTCTAACAACGAACTCTGCCCGGCCGCAGTGTGGAAAATATTGGTATTTTCCGAAAGTTGTAATTGATAAACTTTCCAATATGAACAGATATCCTTAATGTACCGCTGGTACATGGGGTATGTAATAGAGAACCATCATACCAGCGGGAGGAAGGGAAGAGGCTGGGCAGGGAGGAGGGAGAGAGGGGAAAGAGAGTGAACTGGGCGCCTACCGACCCAATCAGGTGATGGGATGGCCTGTCGAATTTGGAGATTCCGCCCACCAAATCGGATTTAATTACCTCCTTTCGTAATGTGGAGGAATATCCAGTGACGGGGGGAATATCAAGTGGGACAATCGGTCCAGGAGGTCCGCGTGTGACGCGGTCATAGGCCTATTTGAACTGAGTGAAATGACCATACGGCAGGATAAAGTCGTAACCCTGATGTTGGGGAGTTCATCTTAGAAGAGACTGTAATATATTCGATGAACTTTGGGAAATGGTGAATACTGTGAAACCGAGTTGTAAATAATCAGGGGTTGATTGTGTCGACCGGGTCTGGCTTGGGTACGCCATACCCCGACCGCCATATTGAATGTGATTGAAATGAACTAACTTATCGTAAGTTATCTACTCAAAATTCAAGTATCGAGACTGTGAATGTGTATAAACTAGTGGGGCATTAAGCCAGGATACACGTAATATGTAAAGTTATACGTATAAACAGTACAAAAGGTCGGATTAGTGCGAGGATCTGATTCGCTACCCCGACCAACCACATGTTAACGAACGCTCGGTCTCGTGGGCGTATAAGAGTGTACGGAAATTAACCTTCCTTGACTCGACGAGACAGCTAATACCATCGCGATCGAATCAGATCGCAGGAGGACGTCAACAACGGAACGACTCCTCATCTAAAGCTAAGTACTCTGCTGTTTACTTTGTTATTGGCCAATGATATTGTTACGCACAGTAGATGTACTTTAGCTAGGTCAACGATCTACGATACACCGCTATGATGCTGTTAATTAGGTGAGTGTTGGTCATGTTAATTGAACTATGTGTTCTCTACCTCTTCTCCGTGTGATCAGTTGTTCCACAACCAATACAGTCCACTTAAATTTAACGTAATATAGCTATAATAAATGATCTTCTCAGATTTATTTATACTGGTCCAGAGTGCAGTGGGCGAACGAGAATATTGAAGGTACCCCCTCGGTGCGGCCAGGAGCGGGTAAAGTTCTCACATACCTTAAAGGGAATGACTGCGGTAAAATTTATACGAGTCGGTCATCTCCCTGGGAGTTTGTTTATTGCTAGTGGCGGTGTCCCAGATAGACTTCTCTCACAATTCCCCACAATATATGTGTGTATGTATATATGTGTGTATGTGTATGTGTGTATGTATATATGTGTGTATGTATATATGTGTGTATGTGTATGTGTGTATGTATATACATGTATGTGTGTGTGTGTATATGTATGTGTATATGTATATGTGTGTGTGTGTGACCCAACAATTAAAATTTGCACCAATAACTCATTACAGTTGTGGCTGGGTGTAGACTAATAGAGTGCTCATTGCTTTATAATTTGTTCATGAGTGCAACCATGTACAGACGTAAGTAAATTTACTTACATGATTCATTACCTTGTAACTAGTGAATTCATTACCATTGTACCTTGTTTAGCTATCAAAACTTTGGGGCCCAGTCTCTGGACCCTATATATACCTCTGTAATCTGCAAATACCTTTGTAACTTGTCATGATTGTGACCATCTGAGTTCATTACCTTGTAACTTGCTCAGCTATCAAACTTTGAGGTCCAGTCCCTGGACCCATTATGTACCTCTGTAATCTCTTGACTACCGCCCACAGGATGGGTATGGGGTGCATAATAAAGATATCAAACTAACTTGTGGAAGTGTATTTTTGGGGGTCTGAAATACACTAAGCTAAATGACATTTTTTCTTAAGGAAGTAAATTCGTTCGGTAATGGCACTTGAGCAGGCTTCTGCAATGAATTTTTCGTTAACCGGGGTTCCACTGTATATGTAAATAACTCTTTTACCTTAATCCTAGTATACATATATCCTTTATAATATAATAACATATATATCCTACAATGTATAATATTAAGGTATAAAAAGGACCCCAATGGAAATAAGTCACTCTGTCTGACTTTTTGGGTTATCCTAGGTTCTCTACACATATGCTGCTATGTATGATAATCTATGTAAATGTATTTGTGTATACCTGAATAAACTTACTTACCAGAAATGTTATAAATGGTGCAAAGGTGACAGTAAAACAATATCAAAGATGGTTGACACAAACCCACTACAATTATAGTATGCTCCTCACTTAGCGACGGATTCATTTACCGACGTGGTCTTAGGAACAGAACTCTGTGGTTAAGTGAGGAAAGGCTGTATAAAAATAAAAATAATAATAATAATAATAATAATAATAATAATACAGGTACAACATTGATTTACAGGCAATGGCTCATCCGGCACCTCTTTTAGTCCAAGAAAAATCTGAGATTACCTTTTGCCAAAATAGTTTAAGTGACAGCTACACATGGCACTGTATGTAGTGCATGCTCCTTACATTGTTTACACTGCAGTTGTTCATTCTGTGCAATTCTTAGCATATTTGATTCTGTGCGATACTTAGCTTATTTGATTTTATGCAATTCTTTTCTTATTCAATTCTGTGTGATTCTTAGCTTATTTGATTCTGTGCAATTCTTAGCTTATTTGATTCTGTGTCATTCTTAGCTAATTTGATTCTGTGCAATTCTTAGCATATCTGAATCTGTGTGATTCTTAGCTTATTTGATTCTGTGCAATTCTTAGCATATTTGAATCTGTGTGATTCTTAGCATATTTGAATCTGTGAGATTCTTAGCTTAATACTTGATTCTGTGAAATTCTTAGCACATTTTGTTAACAATTAACCTTATCTATAGCAAGTGATTACCACTGCAGCTCCAGTAAGATTCTGTAAGTAATTAACCCTTAAACTGTCCACACGTAGATCTACGTTCACTCGCGTACTGCTCCGAACGTAGATCTACGTTTTATTTTTCATTCCTTCAAATTTAGTGTGATAGGCCTGAGTCGCCTATACATGAGAGAATGGGTCTGCACCCTCAGTGTGTGCAGTATTAAAAAAAATCCTGGACCACTTAGTACCTTGTGGGAGCACCAGTTCAATTGAGCACCAGCTAGAGCAAATAGTTATTTAGTTACCATTCTGTCCTAGGCACATGTCAATTAGACACTAGGCCTGTTGTATGTACAGTGGACCCCCGAGTTTCGTAAACCCCGGAAATCGTACATTTATGTAAGTATAATATTGTAAGTAATTGTGGAAAAGTATTTTTGGGGGTCTGAAATAGACTAACCTACGTGACATTTTTTCTTAAGGGGGTAAATTCGTTCGGTAATGGCACTTGAGCAGACTTCAAGAGTGAAGTTTTTACGAAACTCGGGGGTCCACTGTATATGTGTGCGTGTGTAAGGAAACACTTCAAAATGTTTCCGCCCCGCCGGGAATTGAACCCGGGCCCTCCGTGCGTGAAGCGAGAGCTTTAACCACCAGGCCACTGGGGCTGTATGTGTGTGTGTGTGTGTACTCACCTATTTGTGGTTGTAGGGGTCGATTCATAGCTCCTGGCCCTGCCTCTTCAGTGTGGCAAACACCAGGGATTCACTGATGTCATGTCGTATTAACACTCCCCTTATAAGAGGAAAGTAAAATTAGGTTAGATAAATACATGAGTGGCTGTGGGTGGGTGTGAGTTGGACCTGACTAGCCTGTGCTACTAGGTCTGATGCCATGCTCTTTCCTTCAGAGGATGTGACCTGACTAGGTGGGTCATTGGTCTAAGCCAGGGGGTGACATGGACCAGTCTTGCATGGGCCAGTAGGCCTTCTGCAGTGTTCCTTCTTTTTTATGTTCTTATGTATTCGGAAGGCTGGCTGGCTTTGGCTGTCTATATATCTGTCTATATCTGTCTGTCCTATATCTCTGTATCTGTCTATATCTCTGTCTATCTATATACAGTGGTACCTCGACTTACGATGGTCCCCAAACTCACCCTTGTATGTAAGTTTATTTTTTTAAATGCTTTTGTAAGTGTAATTTTGGGGGTCTAAAAGGACTAGTCTATTTTACAACATTTCTTAAGGAGATAAATTCGTTTGGTAATGACACTTGAACAGCATTCTGGAATGAAAAAATATCGTAAGTCGAGGTACCACTGTATATACAGTGGTCCCTCGGTTTTCGTGTTTAATCCGTTCCTGAGGGATGCACTAAAACTGAAACACACGAAAACTGAAGCCATTTTCCCCATAAGAAATAATGGAGATTCAATTAATCCGTTTCAGACACCCAGGAGTATTAACAAAAAATAATTTTTTAGAGATTAAATATAGATTTACATACAGAAAAGAATAACAAATAAATATAAAGCACTAATAACATGTATAAATGAACATTTAACATCACACTTACTTTTATTGGCGACTCTTGTTGGTGTATGGAAGATGGAGAGGAGAGAGGGAGGCGAGTTTATTGATGGGAGGCAGGACAAAATGCTTCAATTTGACACTAATATCAGCTCTACGGCTTATTTATCTATCACAATTCATCTAATATGACATAATAAACAATATAAATAACATAAAAACGTGATATACACTCTAGAATGAATAAAATATGTGTCTCATTACGAATGTGGTGGCGGGCATACTCGGTCCAGCTATGAAAACATCTTCCTATTCTTTCCTCCTTCAGACGCATTAGTATAAGAGAAAACGGAGTTTGCAATGCTAACTGCATTAGATCACTTATTTCCAGTCGCTTCAAGGTGTGAACAGAAATCATTCCTGTCCAGGCTGGCTGGTAACAACAACAGCAGCAGCAGCAACAACAACAACTGGTTTGTTGACAAAACTACCGAAACTTCTACCCTCTCATTCTCTCTCGTTTATTCATTTAATCTTGTTTACTCACCTCTCACTCTACATTAAGACTGCCTCTTACCACCACTGCCTCTCACCACCACTGCCTCTCACCACCACTGTCTCTCACCACCACTGCCTCTCACCACCACTGCCTCTCACCACCACTGCCTCTCATCACCGCCTCTACCACCGCTTCTTTCCAGTCGCTTCAAGGTGTGAACAGGAATCATTCCTGTCCAGGCTGGCTGGTAACAACAGCAGCAGCAGCAACAACAACAACAACTGGTTTGTTGACAAAACTACCGAAACTTCTACACTCTCATTCTCTCTCGTTTATTCATTTAATCTTGTTTACTCACCTCTCACTTTACATTAAGACTGCCTCTCACCACCGCTTCTTTCCAGTCGCTTCAAGGTGTGAACAGAAATCATTCCTGTCCAGGCTAGCTGGTAACAACAACAGCAGCAGCAGCAACAACAACAACTGGTTTGTTGACAAAACTACCGAAACTTCTACACTCTCATTCTCTCTCGTTTATTCATTTAATCTTGTTTACTCACCTCTCACTCTACATTAAGACTGCCTCTTACCACCACTGCCTTTCATCACCACTGCCTCTAACACTGCCTCAACCAACAAACAAGCACCACTGCCTCTCATCACCACTGCCTCTCACCACCATTGCCTCTCATCACCACTGCCTCTCACCACCATTGCCTCTCATCACCACTGCCTCTCACCACCATTGCCTCTCATCACCACTGCCTCTCACCACTGCTTCTCATCACCACTGCCTCTCACCACCACTGCCTCCCATCACCACTGCCTCTCACCACCACTGCCTCCCATCACCACTGCCTATATCACCACTGCCTCTCACCACCACTGCCTCTCATCACCACTGCCTCTCACCACTTTGCTACGATTTCTTTCTTTAATTCTATGGTGTTCCTCACTTTCTTTACCAAAGGACTGACACTAGGAGCTATCTTTGGGCCCGTGGTGGCTTATTTAGCAGTCACACACAATAATCAAGGGCCAAAAACAATGGATTGTTAAGAAATGTTTTGTATGAACTCGCAGGATAATGTTCACTCAACCAGAAACAATGCTACACTGCCTGAGAATGTGCGTGGGAGGCGGGCTTGTGGGCTTTGTATGTGCGCTGGGCACTGGACAGGGTTCCGGACCGAGCACGAAAACGGAGGGAACACACGAAAACAGAGGGCAATTTTCCACGAAAAAACTACACGAAAACTGAAATACACGAAAACAGATATACACGAAAACCGAGGGACCACTGTATCTGTAATATCTCTCTCTCTCTGTCTCTCTCTCACATGTACACGTAAGTACAATTATTATACATAGTGTAAATTACCTAGGATAACCCAAAAATTCCAGGCAAAGTGCTATACAATGCTTGTAGATATAAGACATAATATTAAAGCATGACTGGCAAGTAATACGCATTGTCATGTCACTTCTGCATCGTGTATAATATCTGTTGGTTTACGAGCCGCACTCTGAGACTGAGACAAGCAGACGGAAAGACACACATACACAGGCAGATAAAAAGACAGAGAAGCAGAGCTAGACAGATAGACAGATACAGATAGAAAGACAGATATAGACAGATAGATAGACAGACAGATAGAAAGATACAGACAGTGAAAACAAAGCAAGGGTTCCCTGCTCACATTCATCAATGTCATTGGGCTGTCAGTGTTATCTGGCACTTGTCAAACACCAATCTTCAAGGAGTTTCATATTATACTCCAGGCACCACATAGGCAGGCAGACAGAAAGACAGATAAGCAGAGCTAGACAGATAGATAGACACAGATAGACAGACAGATAGACAGACATAGATAGATAGACAGACAGACAGACAAATAGATAGACAGACAGATACAGACAGTGAAAACAAAGCGAGGGTTCCCTGCACACATTCATTCATCAATGTCACTAACTTCTCAGTAGTTATCTGACAATTGTCATAACACCATTCTTCAAGGAGTTTCATATACAGTGGACCCCCGGTTTTTCGAGATTTTTTCATTCCAGAATGCTGTTCAAGTGCCATTACCAAACGAATTTACTCCCATTAGGAATAATGTAAAGTAGACTAATCCTTTTAGACCCCCAAAAATACACTTATAAAAGCATTTTAAAAAATACACTTACATAAAAGGGCGAGTTTGGAGCAGGACGAACACCGGGTGTCCACTGTATACTCCAGGATGTATAAAACATTGCTGGGACCTACAAATACTTCATATATATTTAGTGTTAGAACAAAGATTGGCTATGAAATCACAAGAACTATTATAAATTGTAATTCCAGAACATAAAAATTATATAAATTAAAATGAAAACTAGAAAAAAAAGTATATCCACAATACTTCTGCAAGTGGAAAGACGATGTTGCTGTCAGGTGAGCATCCAGCACCAACTTGACGGGCTTATATCTCGGTAAGTACTGGCCCTAAAAAAAATTTTTTTAGCCTATCCTGTTTATAAAAATGTGCTCTTCATTTTTTTTCAAAATATTCGGAGCAGTACGTGAGTGAACATAGCAAGGCCCTCTCCGAAACTCGTTGTCAGGGTCGCAAATTTTTCAGAAAAAAAAAAAAAAATTCTTATGAAATGATAGAGAATCTTTTTCCGATCATAACGCCACCAAAATTATGAAAGTTGATGGAAAACTAACGGAATTATGCTCTTGCGAAGTTAGCGGTATCAATGACATTTACGCATCGGCGATTTCGCCCACTTTGAGCCCTATTTTCGGCAAATTCCAATGTTTCAGTCTACTAAAATTATATCTATTTCGCTAGAATTCCATTTGTTCTATCAACTGAGTAAGAAACCGCCAATTTACCAATTTGAACTAACCAATAATGTGGTCAGAAATTTGCAAGTTGGCCAATTTCACACAAATTTCAAAAGATGCTAATTTCAAAATAGGGTCCAGAATAAACAAAACAGACATTCCTGGCACTAAAATAACATATTATCTGTTCATTAGTCACGTCTCCAGCCCCCTCTTACATTACTTTTGCTTTCCATTTTGAATTTTTCTCATAAAAAATAGATTTACTGTTATGTATACAACTGCATCATTGTAAAAATGGTATAAATAATATCAGCGCACTTGTGCAAGAATATTAGACTACCCAGTTGATGTGTATTGGATGCATGGCTTGATTTGTTTACTCTTGAACATCAGTAAAAATCGAACATTTTCGTTACTTTGCGCTCAGTTTCAAGGTACTTGTCATCGTGAAACCAGTCAAAATTATCTCTATTTCTGTAATATATCATCCATTCTATCGAATGAGACTAAGAAAACGAGTATACAAGCATAAATACTATAGGAAAAGATATTGCAAAGTCGCTGTTTTAAACCAAAAAAATGGTCAGTTTTTTTTTCCTCATTATGCACTGTGTGGTGCAGGATTTTTTTTATACTGCGCACACTGACCGCACAGACCCATTCTCTCACATCTAGGCCTACCAGCCCGTTTCCACTTGATTTGAGGGCGCTAGAATTTAGGCATACTAGTACGACGAAAACCCTGGTGCGTAAGCCGTACTAGTACGGCCGAAACCTCGAAAGGGTTAACCAGCACCTTGACAGCAACCTGAAATTCAGTGCCCATGCCCAACACATAACCAAAATTATCCAAAACTGTTGGGATCCTCTCTAAAATACAGTGGACCCCCGGATTACGTACTGCTCCAAACTCGAACAATTATGTAAGTGTATTTTTGTAAGTGTTTTTGTAAGTGTATTTTTGGGGGTCTAAAAGGACTAATCTAATTTACATTATTCCTTATGGGAACAAATTCGTTCGGTATCTGCACTTGAACAACATTCTGGAACAAAATAATGACGTAATCTGGGGATCCACTGTACGTTACTACGTACCACAATCAGCTCTACTCACACTATCCTATTCACTAATCTATCCCTACCTCACCTATGCTATCTGTGCCTGGGGTTCAACAGCAGGAACCCACCTAAAGCCAATAATAACCCAACAAAAAGCTGCAATAAGAATTATCACGCAATCCAATCCTAGCAACACTCCCCGCCCCCCCACTCTTCAAAGACCTAAACTTACCCACTGTACAGAACATCCACACCTACTACTGTGCAACCTATATTTACAGAACCATAAATTCTAATATTAACCCTGAACTAAAACACTTTCTTGACAGTTGCAACAGGACCCATAGACATAATACCAGACACAAAAATCTCTATGACATTCCTCGTGTCTGGCTAAATCTCTACAAAAATTTGATGCACATAAAAGGGCCTAAAATCTGGAACTCCCTGCCTGAAAACTCTAGAACTGCAGACTCAATCATCACTTCCAAAACTACTGTTAAAAAACATATCTCCCTAACACACCCCATTATTGGCTAAACGAATGATAATCACATAATCTTCTTTTTTGTCTCATGAACACATCCAAAACAATATGTCCTACTCTCGTTATCTGTAATTCCCATTAATTTACACTTACACCCACCCAAATGACTGTAAACATAAAATTCCTAATATAGCTATAGCCTATTAAATCTTAAGTTAGCCCTAAGTCCACCTAAAACACGCTTCCAGACGCTACAGACAAATCCAATCCCATTACTGAATCTACCATTTGTATTATTATTGTAAGACTCGTACTTCCTCAAAATTGTATATCTAAAAATGTATGTCCAAATCTACCTCAATATTATAAATCTAAAAATGTATGTTCAAATGTACTGCCCCATAACCTAAATCATTACTGAGTAAGAAATAGTATTAATCTGCCTGAAATGCCTAGGCATGCTAGTGGCCATTTTTGTAATCAAAATGAAATGTAAATGGAATGTAAACCAAACATTGTAAACTTTACAAGGAAATAAAATTATCATTATCATTTATGCTAATGTTTAATTTGAGTTTCCAATACATCATGGTGGACCAGAGGTATATTGTTGAATTATTATTACATGACCTCTGCTGGTCCGGCAAAATTAATATGCCGGCAAAGCCTATTAACCAAGGGTGCAGGAAAATAATAATGATAATTATATTAATAAGAAGACGAAGAAGACGAAGACGAAGACGAAGAAGAAGAAGAAGAAGAAGAAGAAGAAGAAGAAGAAGAAGAAATAAATAAAAATTCCAAAATAATACTAGAATGCCTGCATCATCGATGAGCCCTCAAATCCCCTGTACAAATTTACATTGCTGTGCAAAATCATTTATACATTTCCTGAATACATCTGATGTATTCTCTCACTTGATAAATTAAAATAAAACATAGAAAAGAGCTTGTTTACCATATTTCAAATAAAAAGCAAATAATGATCATTTTAGGTCCAGGTCCACCCCCAGGATGCCGCCCACAATAATCAACTAACACCAAAGCATCTGCTTAGTGCTAGGTGAGGAGTTGAAGATGTTAGATTAGATAAGATTTGTTCGGATTTTTAACCCAGAGGGTTATCCACCCAGAATAACCCAAGAAAGTCAGGGACTGTCTGTCTTATTTCCATTGGGGTCTTATAAATAATCTTATCCATCCCTGTGGATGCAGTCCACACCAGTCAACTAACCCAGGTACCTACTTACTGCAAGGTGAACAGTGACAGCAGGTGTAAGATGACTAACACCCAGCCTGGGATCAAACCATGGACACTCAGTATGTGAGGCGAGTGCGCTGCCAACCAAGCCACGGAACATGGTCCACAGGTCTCGCCCTGACCAATACTCAAAAAGTGTTTTTTGCATTATACAATAATAATAATAATAAAGAGGGGTGGGGATGTTGCAGTTTGGAGGGGGATCTGTGTTTTAATGTCAGCGTGCCTCTGATAAAATGGTGACGGAGAAGTGATGGTGAAAACGGTTCTTCTGTTTGGCTCACCCTATCACAGATTAAGAAAGTTTTATTTAGGTGCAGGTGCACATAAGTACAATTATCATACACAGTTTAACATGTGCAAATTTCCCAGAATAACCCAACAAAAAGTTGGAATTATTTCCATTGTGGTCTTTGTAATATCTTATTATTGAAAGCCTAGCTGCAAGATACAGTACAAATCAGTCATAATTATAACCTTACAAGTTAAAACAGCTAAATAACTCGACTGTGTGAAAATCAGTTACAATAAAAGGACATATAAGAGTAATAAAGAGAACTGAGTTATTTACAAGAACATTATTGAGAGGATCTGCTGATAATAACAGTTACATGACTGGGAGACAGCCGCTCACTTAAGTAATAATTCTGGGGATGCACCAAACCCGTAAGTCATACAGCACAGGTCTAAGGAATGAGAGGAAATTAAAGTGATACAGGGGGAAAAACAGCTCCAATTCCTTGGATCAGAAGCCATTCATGGTAACTCTCCCCACCTTTCCATGAGACTCAGCTGCCAAGCACTCGTCAGTCCCTCGGCCTCCAGGGACTGACCACCTCAAATACTTTTCTTCCAAGGTTGATGAACTGATTACATCATCTTTATTTCATTACTACTGCTGCCTCTGTATTTGACTGAAGAAGCCTACTGTGTAGGAGAAGCGTTTCATCAATAAAGACACCCAAGTATTGCAAGTGTCTTGATCTTCACTACAGATGTCATACCTGGTATTGTAAGGGAAGCACCAAACCCTCAGGTGATGTACAGCAATTTAATCCAGATTATTATTATAATGTACAGCAATTTAATCCAGATTATTATTATAATCAAAGGGGAAGCGCTTAACCCGTAGGATTATCCAGTTCCTATGGGGGGGTGGAAGGTATTCAGGGTTAATTCAGGGAACTGGAACACAGATCCAATTCCCTAGATCAAAAGCCCCTCACCAGCGTCAAGGAACCTCCCTTCAGGGGGAATTTAACTCAGAGGAAATGTTAAGTTAGCTCTGACTCCTTGGATGAGGAGCCCTGGAGCAGCATGACTGGTAAACACGATTACAAACCTGTGTCTCCAGGTGACATATTTGATGGTAGAGGCGCCACACCTGGCGTCTTGTGTCCTTCTTGATGACCCGTGCGGGTGTCAGCTTATGGTGTTGCCAGGAGAGGGGTGAAAAGTGCGAGAGTTGTGTCTTGGCGAAACACTACACCAGCCACCACCTTCCTGTTGTTATTGTTGTTGTTGTTGTTGTTGTTGTTGTTGGGTTGAGACGGCCCCGAGGCTGTGTCAACCTCGGCTTTACCGGCTGCCCAGCCTCTCCCCTCCCCATCCAGGAGTTATTAAGCCTGCTACCCACTTTCCCCATGGGTAATAAACATAACTCTCAAAAATAATAAAAAGGCACAACGTGACTGGAACAATACACAAATAACCCACACATAGGAGAGAAGAGCTTACGACGATGTTTCGGTCCGACTTAGACCATTTACCAAGTCGGCCCGAAACGTCGCCGTAACCTCCTCTCTCCTATGTGTAGGTTATTTGTGTAATGTAGCTCTCATTAGTGGTGAAATCGACTACCATGTCTACAGAATTACGTCTCCACAGTTACTGAACCCCGTGTCCACTGAACCCGACCTCTGCAGTAACTGAACCCGACCTCTGCAGTAACTGAACCCGACCTCTGCAGTAACTGAACCCGACCTCTGCAGTAACTGAACCCGACCTCTGCAGTAACTGAACCCGACTTCTGCAGTAACTGAACCCGACCTCTGCAGTAACTAGTAACTCCTTATTAGACCACATCTGGACCAACACCATATCCCCTCTAAAATCAGGCATAATCATAGATAACACCACAGACCACTACCCTACCTTTCTCATAACCAACCTAGGTAAAATGCCCCAAGACACTACTAAAGTTACCTTCAGACTACATAATGAGACAGCTATTAATAACTTTATAACAGCAATGACAAACATCGACTGGCACAACGAGCTAGAAATATATACAGATACTGAAGAATGTATTAATAATTTCTAAAAAAGACCCAATACCTCTATAACATGCACTGCCCTAAAAAAACTAAACAGATCACAGCTAAGAGACTGAACAGTTCCTGGCTAACACCCAGCATCCTCAAATCCATTAATATAAAGCACTTATATGAAAAACAGTACAGAATGGGACAAATAATCAGAGACCAATCTAAACGTTACTCGTCAATCCTAACCAGCCTGATAAGAAGGTCAAAAAAAATGTATTATGAGAACAGATTACATAACATAAAAGGTGATATGAAAAAGACCTGGAAAACCTTATCTGAACTTCTAGGAACTAAAAAATATCCAAAAACAGAACAATCAAACTAACAAAACCAAATGAACCCCTACTCCCACCGACTGAAACAGCAAACAGACTCAATGCTTTCTTCCTCACCATAGGAGAAAACCTAGCGAGCAGAATCCCAAACTCAAACACCCAACCAAAAAACTACCTCACTGGCACCATCCCGAATACATTATTCCTAGCTCCGACCAACCCAACAGAAGTCTCGCTCATCATCAACACACTTAAAAACAAGGCAGGAGATTAACTAACTTACCACCGATTATGTACAAAGCTCCTCCACAATTGGTGTGTGTGATGGCACTTTGGTATCGCCAGAATCATTTGCAGGGAGGTTGGACTCGTCCACACTTTGCAGAGGTTCAGTCTCAGATCTGGTTGTGGTAGACTGGATGAACTCGTCCTCAAATGGCATTAAAGGACTGTTGTCATTTTTACGTCGAAGGTTGTTTGGGTTACGACTGCAGTTCTTATGGGAAACTGTAACCCCCTCTTCTTTACAGTTAATACACTTATATTTTTGGCTGTCACAGCCTACTGTGCATTCTCTAGTGGAATGAAGATGAGTCAGATGCACAGGACCCACCCACAATGAATGATGAGGTAGTCATGTCACAGGCACCAACAAAGAGTACTGATTTAACCAAGGTACCTGTTAAGGTTATAAGTGTTAGACAAAGAACTAATTCAGAAGTCTTCCTCTGGAGAGGCATTTGATTCGCCTGACCTTCCTCAAATTATAACAAACTTGCAGGAAAAAATTGAGCATCTTGAACAGATGCTGACAAGTTTAATAAATATATGTAGTCAAGCCATTTGTAAGGAAGAAGCCAATGCCTCTTGGCTTCAAACGTTGCCTTTTAACTGCCTGGCAAATTGCCGGAAAATGCTTAAAAAAAACGGTTCTGAAGATAAACACGTACAAACTATGCTATTTGTTCTTAAGTGTCTGCACACTGTAGGCAAAGCATAATATTCTTACCATCTTATGAACAAGAGATTGTAATAACTCACTACAATGGATAGATTACAATTTTTTTCATGGAACATTGCTTCCATTAGGAAGCGGTTGCCTGACTTACATCATATTTGTGCAACCAAGAATATTGATGTCATCTGTTTGCAGGAATGTAGACTGAAAGAAGGAGTACCTCCACCAAAGTTGTCTGGATATGCAGCTTATAACTTGAGGTCAACCAACTGTAGTGTGATGTATGTCAGAAAGAACTTGCCACATTCACTCCTTACCCTGCAGAGTCGAGTAAACATGCAGTATCATGGTGTCAGAGTATACGCAGGCGACTTTTCCATAAACATTTCTAATCTATATGCCCCAGCAAACCAGCTTCGACCTGATGTTTTACCAGATCGCATCAATAGTGAACCTACCCTCATACTTGGAGACTTTAATGCCAGACATAAGAATATTGGTGGGTCTATAACAAACACCAATGGAACTAAACTAGTGAAATTTCTAAATGAGCATGATAATGTTCGTATTGTAGGCACTACTGAGCCCACTCACACATATATGGAGGCATACTAGATCTGTGCCTTGGATTTAATACATCATATACGATGCATTACTCTGTCATAGTTGATGATCTTCTATCTGATCACTTCCCAAGACTCACAACTGTCAATCTTGATCATATATCCAGCAACCAAGGAGCTAAATACAGAAGGAGGAAACTTATTCTCAACCCAGAACACAGAGATAACTTTATTAACCACCTGGATCAATGGTATAAGGATTACGAGCCCACTGGCACACAAAAATTGAATGATAATCTAGTTACCACTATTGAGACTGTACTCACAGATCAAGTGGGCAGGAAAAGAAAACATAAACCTTCCACTAGAAATGACAATAAAAACCAATGTAAATATTATAATGACCAGCAGTTACGCAATCTAACACATGCAGCTAGGAGGATTGGTAAAGCATACCATGAGTGTAGAACCCCAGAACTTCTCAGAACGTTCCAAGCTGCACTAACAAATGCAAGAAATAGAAAGCAAGAACTTAGGCAACAGGAATGGAAACAATTCGTTAGTGGATTAAATAGGTCTACCCCTTTAAGTCTGGCATGGAAAGGTATAAATAAAATAACCAGGAAAAAGACTGGCAATGAGTGGTCCAAAATCTAAAGGCATGAAAACCTTGTTCTATCTAGGCTGGAATATTGCTGCACACTAACTGCACCTTTCAAGGCGGGTGAAATTGCTGACCTTGAAAATGTGCAGAGAACCTTCACCGCACGCATAAGTGCGATAAACCACCTCAACTACTGGGAACGCTTGAAGTTCCTAAACCTGTACTCTCTATAACGCAGGCGGGAGAGATACATTATTATATACACATGGAAAATTCTCGAGGGCTTAGTACCAAACTTGCACACAAAAATCACTCCGTACGAAAGCAAAAGAATCGGCAGGCGATGTAACATCCCCCCAATGAAGAGCAGGGGTGCCACTAGCACGTTGAGGGACTACACAATAAGTGTGAGGGGCCCAAGATTGTTCAACTGCCTCCCAGCGTACATCAGGGGGATTACCAACAAGCCCCTGGCTGTCTTCAAGCAGGCACTGGACAGGCACCTCAAGTCGGTACCTGATCAGCCGGGCTGTGGTTCGTACGTTGGACTGCGTGCGGCCAGCAGTAACAGCCTGGTTGATCAGGCTCTCGTCCAACATGAGGCCTGGTCACAGACCGGGCCGCGGGGGCGTTGACCCCTGGAATTCTCTCCAGGTAGACTCCAGGTAGCTAGTAATTCCTTCCTTAAATCACTTGTTAAAGCAACTGCTCAAGAAGAAATTTCTCGCCTAGCTGGTAGTAATAAGTTATCACAAGTTATATACACTGATGGATCTAAACAGGAGTCTTCTGGCAGGGCTGCATCTGCTCTGGTTGCCACCTCTATAGTTAGGAACAATAATAAATCTGTTGAACTAGACATAAGAATTAACAACTGGACGTCTACACTGCAAACTGAGTTGTTTGCAATCCTAATGGCACTAAAGCTAACTTATGACACTGAGCTTGACTCTATCATCATTACTGATTCTATGTCATCACTGAAGGCTCTTGACTCATATAATGACTCTAACAGCATGCTCATTGGAGAAGCCAGATATAGATACTCAAAAATCCGGGACAAAGGAATTAATGTACAATTGCTATGGATTCCATCACACATTGGATTACTCCTTCATGATAAAGTTGATATGTTAGCCAAGAAGATCACCCATAAGGAGAATGTAGAATATAACTTTGGTATATATGTGTCTAGCATTAGGAATAATATTAGGAGAGAAATAAATAATGAAAATGATTGCTACAGGAATGCAGTTAGAAACCTGAGTAGATCTATAACCCACTATGATAACATGAACATAGATAAGCATGTTTATGGAGCAACTTGCAATGTGAACAAACTGACTGATGTTGTAGTGGCCAGGCTTAGGCTTGGCTACAGGTACTTCTGACAGTTTGGGAGACACACAGATGATGATCAAACTAAATGCAAATTATGTGATCAGGCATATGGTCACTGTCTTGAACACTATGTGCTTAATTGTCCACTTATTGAGGAATACAGTGATACAGTATAATAACCTATGTGACATGTCAAGATATCTTATTCATGAAAATAAGATACCAGTTATACTAAGCAAATTTCCTAAATTTGCTTGTAACAGATAAGTGAAATGTAGATATAAATCCAAATGTACAATTGTTAACCCTTTTGGGGCCTAGTGCCTAGGCTTTTTGTGTATCCATATGCTCTGCGCTACCGTCCACAGGATGGATATGGGGTGCACAATAAACTAGCCACTTCGGTGGCAAAATCTAAAATCTCTAAAAAAGCTTCTCAAGTACTGTAACCAATTATTGCAACACTCTTCAACAAATCCATCGAATCCTCCACCTTCCCATCAGTTCTCAAAATAGCGAGGGTTACCCCGATCCACAAAGGAGGAGATCAAGCAGACTTGAATAACTATAGGCCAATATCTAATTTACCCTTTCTCTTTAAAATCTTTGAAAAATTAATTCATAGGCAGGTCTACTCCTACCTCGTCTTCAACAACATACTCAACCCCTGTCAATTTGGATTCAGGCCTAATAAAAATACGAATGATGCTATTATACTGTATGACAGTGTCCACCGTTGAAGACACTGCAAGACTCCAAGCAGACATAAACCAAATCTTTAAATGGGCTGCAGAAAACAATATGAAGTTCAATGATGAGAAATTTCAATTACTCAGATACGGAAAACGTGAAGAAATTAAAATCTCATCGGAGTACAAAACTAATTCCAACCACACAATAGAGCGAAAAACTAATGTCAAAGACCTGGGAGTGTTCATGTCAGAGGATCTCACCTTCAAGGACCATAACAATGTAGCAATTGCATCTGCTCGAAAAATGACAGGATGGATAATGAGAACCTTCAAAACCAGGGATGCCAAGCCCATGTTGACACTTTACAGATCGCTTGTTCTATCTAGGCTGGAATATTGCTGCACACTAACTGCACCTTTCAAGGCGGGTGAAATTGCTGACCTTGAAAATGTGCAGAGAACCTTCACGGCACGCATAAGTGCGATAAACCACCTCAACTACTGGGAACGCTTGAAGTTCCTAAACCTGTACTCTCTAGAACGCAGGCGGGAGAGATACATTATTATATACACATGGAAAATTCTCGAGGGCTTAGTACCAAACTTGCACACAAAAATCACTCCGTACGAAAGCAAAAGACTCGGCAGGCGATGTAACATTCCCCCAATGAAGAGCAGGGGTGCCACTAGCACGTTGAGGGACAACACAATAAGTGTGAGGGGCCCAAGATTGTTCAACTGCCTCCCAGCATACATCAGGGGGATTACCAACAAGCCCCTGGCTGTCTTCAAGCAGGCACTGGACAGGCACCTCAAGTCGGTACCTGATCAGCCGGGCTGTGGTTCGTACGTTGGACTGCGTGCGGCCAGCAGTAACAGCCTGGTTGATCAGGCTCTGGTCCAACAAGAGGCCTGGTCACGGACCGGGCCGCGGGGGCGTTGACCCCTGGAATTCTCTCCAGGTAGACTCCAGGTAGACTCCTGAGAAAAATAAAGTCCCACTGGGAATCTTCATTGATTTACGTAAAGCTTTTGATACAGTTGACCATATTTTGTTGCACATAAAATTAACACACTATGGTATAAGAGGGCACTCCCTCAACTATCTAAAGTCATACCTAAGCAACATAAGCCAATATATGTACTCAAATGGAGCTAACTCTTCCACACAACCGATTACAGTCGGAGTCCCGCAGGGAAGTGTCCTTGGCCCACTTCTCTTCCTCATTTACATCAATGACTTACCAAATGCATCACAACTACTCAAACCCATATTATTTGCAAGTGACACTACATACGTCTTCTCTCACCCAAGCCCAGTCACACTAGCCAACACTGTAAATGCTGAATTACAGAAAATATCTACCTGGATGGTGACTAACAAGCTTACCCTCAATGTTGACAAAACCTATTTCATTCAGTTTAGAAACAGAGCTACAAATGTTCCACTTAACATAATGATAAACGGATCACCTGTCACAAGACTCACAGATTGAAAATTCTTAGGAATCCACCTTGACAGTAGCCTTAAATTTCAGACATATATACAATTAATTTCTAAGAAAATCTCTAAGACCGTAGGCAAACTATACAAACTGTACTATGTTCCACAACCAGCTCTCCTTGCCCTATATCACTCACTCATTTACCCTATCTCACCTATGGAATTTGTGCATGGGGCTCAACAACAATAAATCATCTCAGACCATTAATAACCTAGCAAAAGGCTGCAGTCAGAATAACAAATTCCCACTCCAGACAGCATACTCCACCAATATTCAAAAGTCTAAACTCACCATAAAGAACATCCATACTTATAATTGTGCCTACTACATACATAGAACTCTACACTCTAATATAAACCCTCCACTCAAACTTCTCCTGACCAGTCTTAACATGACACACGACCATAACACAAGACACAGATCACTCTTTGATGTTCTCGTGTCCATCTCACACTATGTAAAAACTCTATGCACATAAAGGTCCCAAAATTTTGGAATTCATTTCAGTAAATATCAAAGGAACCCTGTCTGCACATCAATTCAAGACTCTTCTTAAAACCACCTACACACCCAAAACTAAATACTTAGTACATAACTTTACCTACAAAGCTACCAAATCACTCTCCACCGCCTCAAATTATAATTGCTCACTGTGTTACTCCCCTAGCCCCAGAACCCCAAAAGTAAATGCTCTCAGTACAATAAATTCTCATATTTTCACCCATGCAAATGTTGAATAGCATATATTTAAGTAAGTAAGTAAGTAAGTTTATTCAGGTATACACAAATACGTTTACATACATTATCATACATAGCAGCATATGTGTAGAGAACCTAGGATAACCCAAAAAGTCAGACAGAGTGACTTATTTCCATTGGGGTCCTTTTTATACTTTAATATTTTACATTGTAGGATATGTTATTATATTATAAAGGATATATTTAATAGATGTATAACCTATTGTATAATTAATGCAACCTGATCAAACTATGTTTTGTACGTCTAGTGTCAAGTAATCAGTAATGTATTAAGTTTAGACTGCCCGTAATGCCAGACATGATAATGGCTCTCTTGCACTACAAATCATTGTAAACCCTCACTATAATCTACCAATGTAATTATACTTTCTACAATATGTCAACCACTTTGTAAATTTGTAAGGAAATAAAAATCTGAATCTGAATCTGAACTGAAACCTCTGCACTAACTGAACCCGACCTCTGCAGTAACTATAATAATAATAATAATAATAATAATAATAATAATAATAATAATAATAATAATAATAATAATAATAATAATAATAATAATAATTAATAATAATAATAATAATAATAATAATAATTTATTTCATTGCAAGTTTACATCGAGATTTTGTAATTACAATAAAGTGCAAAGAGCCACTATCATGCCATGACATTATGGGCAGACTTAATCAAGACTTATATACTACTTAATACTAGAGAAATTGATAATTTTTTTATAGTTAAACATAGCTTATGTTTATAGCAGATAATAAGTTTACTCAAATTACAATCTGAGGATTTTACATTTTGACAAAGTGTTTTGTAAGATGGTTATATCAATAGTTTTTATTGCAATTATATTATGGGTAAATAACACTGAGCATTGTTGAAAGTAATTTACAATATGAGTATTTAGTTTAGGGTGAGTAGGTGGTTTTTGAGAAGAGTCTTAAATTGATGTTCAGACAAGGTTGTTTTAATATTTTCTGGTAATGAATTCCAGATTTTGTGGCCCTTTATGTGAATAGAGTTTTTACACAGGGTGATATGGACTCGAGGTATATCGAAAAGTGATCTGTGTCTTGTGTTATGGTCATGGGTCCTGTTAAAGTTGGTGAGGAGAATTTTGAGCGGAGGGTTTATATATG
>WNWK01013392.1:0-27500 GCA_009830355.1 Cherax destructor
AAACACACACACACATACACACACACACACACAAAAGAAATTAGAGAAAGTGCAAAGGTTTGCAAGAAGACTAGTCCCGGAGCTAAGGGGTATGTCCTACGAGGAGAGGTTAAGGGATATCGACCTGACGACACTGGAGGACAGGAGGGATAGGGGGACATGATAACGTGTAACCACAATTGGGGTGAGTACACACACAAACATACACATACACACACACATGCAACTAAAGTCGGATATACATACGTACAATTGTTGCCACTCAGAGCTATTGTATTTACAATCGAAAAGTCGTGGAGGAGGTGGTATTTAGGGAAGGGTGGAAAGGAGGGAGAAGGGGGTGGAATGGAGGGGCGAAGGGGGAGTGGTTAAAGAAGGGGAGTTTTGAAGTGGGGAAGGAGTTGAATGGAGAGGGTGAAGGGGGAAGAGGTTGCGGCCGGCTTAGGGAGGGATGGGGTTAGGCTACGAAGGGAAGGGAGGAATGGAGGGAGAGATGTAGGGAAGAGGTGGCTGGAGTTGGAGGGAAGGGCAAGGGAAGGGGGAGGGAAGGGGCTAGGGAAGGGGAGGAGGAGGGGGAAGTAGATTTCCAGGCTGACAAGTCTTTTGACACACTTGCCACGTGCGCACGCGCCCACACGAGCGCTTCTTTTGTCCACTCTTACACCTGCCACTGTCACTGTCTGTGTTTATGTCCTGTTGCCACTGTCACTGTCTGTGTTTATGTCCTGTTGCCACTGTCACTGTCTGTGTTTATGTCCTGTTGCCACTGTCACTGTCTGTGTTTATGTCCTGTTGCCACTGTCACTGTCTGTGTTTATGTCCTGTTGCCACTGTCACTGTCTGTGTTTATGTCCTGTTGCCACTGTCACTGTCTGTGTTTATGTCCTGTTGCCACTGTCACTGTCTGTGTTTATGTCCTGTTGCCACTGTCTATGTTTATGTCCTGTTGCCACTGTTACTGTCTGTGTTTATGTCCTGTTCCCACTGTCACTGTCTGTGTTTATGTCCTGTTGCCACTGTCACTGTCTGTGTTTATGTCCTGTTCCCACTGTCACTGTCTGTGTTTATGTCCTGTTCCCACTGTCACTGTCTGTGTTTATGTCCTGTTCCCTCTGTCACTGTCTGTATTTATGTCCTGTTGCCACTGTCACTGTCTGTGTTTATGTCCTGTTGCCACTGTCACTGTCTGTGTTTATGTCCTGTTGCCACTGTCACTGTCTGTGTTTATGTCCTGTTGCCACTGTCACTGTCTGTGTTTATGTCCTGTTGCCGCTGTCACTGTCTGTGTTTATGTCCTGTTGCCACTGTCACTGTCTGTGTTTATGTCCTGTTGCCACTGTCACTGTCTGTGTTTATGTCCTGTTGCCACTGTCACTGTCTGTGTTTATGTCCTGTTCTCACTGTCACTGTCTGTGTTTATGTCCTGTTCCCACTGTCACTGTCTGTGTTTATGTCCTGTTGCCACTGTCACTGTCTGTGTTTATGTCCTGTTCTCACTGTCACTGTCTGTGTTTATGCCCTGTTCCCACTGTCACTGTCTGTGTTTATGTCCCGTTCTCACTGTCACTGTCTGTGTTTATGTCCTGTTCTCACTGTCACTGTCTGTGTTTATGCCCTGTTCCCACTGTTACTGTCTGTGTTTATGTCCTGTTCTCACTGTCACTGTCTGTGTTTATGTCCTGTTGCCACTGTCACTGTCTGTGCATATAATATTCATAAAATATCTACACAATTTATATTTGTATATAAAAATAAAATAAAATTTAAAATGTGTGTGTGTGGGGGGGGGGGGGAGCTAGGAAGGCTTCCAGTCTCTGCACTGAGAACATTCAAAGGGCTTCCAGGGTTTCCCATTGTAACTTTGGAAACTACTCAAAGCTCAACCCCGAACTTACCTACTCGTGTACACCCCCCCCACACACCCATGGGTCCTGAGAGAGGAAGCAGAGGAGCTATGTGTTCCACTAACAACAATCT
The DNA here is from genome assembly GCA_009830355.1 of Cherax destructor. Lineage (NCBI taxonomy): Eukaryota > Metazoa > Arthropoda > Malacostraca > Decapoda > Parastacidae > Cherax > Cherax destructor. The sequence continues at coordinate 1,978 of WNWK01013392.1, forward strand.
TCAACACATCTATCGAAACAGGGCAACTACCTGAGGTATGGAAGACAGCAAATTTAGTCCCAATTTTTAAAAAAGGAGACAGACATGAAGCATTAAACTACAGACCAGTGTCACTGAGATGTATAGTATGCAAGGTCATGGAGAAGATTATCAGGAGAAGAGTGGTGGAGAACCTAGAAATTAACGAGCTTATCAACGACAGCCAGCATGGGTCCAGGGACCTGAAATCCTGTGTCACAAACCTGCTGGAGTTCTATGACAGTGTGACAGCAGTAAAACAAGAGAGAGAGGGGTGGGTAGACTGCCTTTTCTTGGACTGTAAGAAGGCGTTTGACGCAGTTCCACACAGACAACACCGAGTCATGGTACGTGGCGAGGTGTCAGAGTGAGCACCTGTAACGAGCAGGGTTCCACAGGGGTCAGTTCTAGGACCGGTGCTGTTTCTGGTGTATGTGAACGACATGTCGGAAAGAATAGACCGAGAAGTGTCCCTGTTTGCAGATGATGTGAAGTTGATGAGAAGAATTCAATCGAACGAGAACCAGGCAGAACTTCAAAGGGATCTGGACAGGCTGCATGCCTGGTCCAGCAACTGGCTCCTGGAGTTCAACCCCACCAAATGCAAAGTCATGAAGATTGGGGGAAGGGCAAAGAAGACCGCAGGGGGAGGGCAGAGACTACAAACCTCACTCAAGAAAAGAATCTTGGGGTGAGTATAACACATCTCCGGAGGCGCACATCAACTAAATAACTGCTGCAGCATATGGGCGCCTAGCAAACCTAAGAACAGCATTCCGACATATTAATAAGGAATCTTTCAGGACCCTGTACACTGTGTACGTTAGGCCCATATTGGAGTATGCAGCACCAATTTAGAACCCACACCTAGCCAAGCATGTAAGGAAACTAGAGAAAGTGCAATGATTCGCAACAAGACTAGTCCCGAAGCTAAGGGGTATGTCCTACGAATAGAGGTTAAGAAAGTAATTTTTCAGTCACAGAGTTGTCAGGAAGTGGAATAGTCTGGGAAGTAATGTAGTGCAGGCAGGGTCCATACATAGCTTTAAGAAGAGGTATGATAAAGCTCATGGAGCAGGAAGAGTGATCTAGTAGCAGCCAGTGATGAGGCGGGGCCAGGAGCTGTGAATCGACCCCTGCAACCACAACTAGGTGAGTACAACTAGGTGAGTACACCTAGAAAGACACAAGCTTATAAACGACAACCTGCACGGTTTCAGGAAAGGAAAATCCTGTGTCACAAACCTACTGGAGTTTTATAACAAGGTAATGGAAGTACGACACGAGAGAGAGGGGTGGATAGATTTAATTTTCTTGGACTGCAAGAAGGCCTTTGAAACAGTTCCTCTCAAGAGGTTAATGCAAAAGCTAGAGGATCAGGCACGCGTAGCAGGAAAGGCACTTCAATGGATCAGAGAATACCTGATAGGGAGGCAACAACGAGTCATGGTACGTGACGAGGTGTCACAGTGGGCGTCTGTGACAGGCGGGTTTCCACAGGGATCAGTCCTAGGACCTGTGCTGTTTTTGGTATATGTGAATGCCATGACGGAAGGGACAGACTCAGAAGTGACCCTGTTTGCAGATGATGTGAATTTAATGAGGAGAATTAAATCGGACGAGGACCAGGCAGAACTACAAAGGGATCTGGACAGGCTGCAGGCCTGGTCAAGAAACTGGCTCCTGGAGTTAAACCCCATCAAGTGCAAAGTCATGAAGATTTGGGAAGGGCAAAGAAGAACGCAGACAGAGCATAGTTTAGGTGGCCAAAGACTGCAAATCTCACTCAATGAAAAAGATCTTGGGGTGAGTATAATACCGAGCACATCTCCTGAGGCGCACATTAACCAGATATCTGCTGCAGCATATGGGCGTCTGGCAAACCAGTGCTGCATACTGGAGTATGCAGCACCAGTTTGGAATCCACACCTGGTCAAGCAAGTCAATAAATTAGAGAAAGTACAAAGATTTGCAACAAGGCTAGTCCCAGAGGTAAGGGGATTGTCCTACGAAGAAAGGTTAAGGGAAATCGACCTGACGACACTGGAGGACAGGAGGGTCAGGAGAGACATGATAACGACATATAAAATACTGCGAGGAATTGACAAGATGGGACACAGAAACAAGGGGTCACAGTTGGAAGCTGAAGACTCCTATGAATCAAAGGGATGTTAGGAAGTATTTCTTCAGTCATAGAGTGGTCAGGAAGTGGAATAGCTTAGAAAGTGACGTAGTGGAGGCAGGAACCATACATAGTTTTAAGACGAGGTTTGGTAAAGTTCATGGAGCAGGGAGAGAGAGGACCTAGTTGCGATCAGTGGAGAGGCGGGGGCAGGAGCTGTGACTCAACCCCTGCAACCACAATAGGTGAGTACAAGTAGGCGAGTATACACACATACACACTCACACACACACACAAACACACACACTCACAGCTTTGAATCGACCCATGCAACCACAAGTAGGTGAGTACACACACACACACACACACACACACACACACACACACACACACATGGCCAGGAGCTATGAATCGACCCTGCAACCACAACTAGGTGAGTACACACACTCACACACACACACACACACACACACACACACACACACACACACACTACGAGGGCTTCAAAACCACTTCCGCACCTGAGCTGTCTGTCTCTCAACTGACGGAGGATCAAGCCTCCACCATTTCTCGTTCTGAATGACCCACAAGGGTTTACCGCTCTTATAAATATTCAGTAGTACTGTAGTGTCATCTCTTAGATTTGGCTTTTCTGAATTACTTCTGTGTGAGGTATGTTAAAGAGGGCGACGGCTTGGTCTGGACTCAGACCTCTTGGTAATATTAGCACTAAGTGGTCTTACGTGGCTTTTATTGTCCTCAGTGGCCGGAAGTAAGATACTTCCGGCTCTGAAGAATAAAGTATTCCCCTCCACCAATGTTGTCAAGATATCGGGACAACTGTGTGAGCACTGGCTCGTAGTCAATTAGTTATCCCTTCCCTCATCTGTATATCTCTTACTTGGGATCTCTCTCTCTCTCTCTCTCTCTCTCTCTCTCTCTCTCTCTCTCTCTCTCTCTCTCTCTCTCTCTCTCTCTCTCTCTCTCTCTCTCTCTCTCTCTCTCTCTCTCTCTCGCTGCAGCTCTGTGTTGTGATTATCATCATGTGAGGTTGAGGTCAGTTTCCTCGGGATCAAAGTATTACCTGACCAGAGGACCTGCTGGAGAGGCATCAACATCGACCATGTAAACACGAGATCACTTTCATAACAACGATAACCCACAGAGACACAACACAGCCTCCACACTCAACAGTGAGCAAGCCAATAAAACATAAACCCCTGTTGATACTCACCTGATTTCATTTACCTGTTGGTTTTCAGCTATTTGCACTTACAACAGCAGAGATATGCTGGTGGTGTCCCGTCTTCAGTGCCTCGGTAATTATTTCTTTATACAGTTTTATAAAAAGATATAGTCGATAAATCTTACTTGTTCATCTGTCATTTATTGCCTTGTGACATTACTCGGATTTGTGGGGAGACATCTGATGTTCCTTCTGTAAGATTGAGTGAGATTACGACCTTCACAGCAGTGTCCGTGCTGGGTCACAGCAATGTCCGTGCTCGGTCACTGCAGTGTCCGTGCTCGGTCACAGCAGTGTCCGTGCTCGGTCACAGCAGTGTCCGTGCTCGGTCACATCAGTGTCCGTGCTCGGTCACAGCAGTGTCCGTGCTCGGTCACAGCAGTGTCCGTGCTGGGTCACAGCAGTGTCCGTGCTCGGTCACAGCAGTGTCCGTGCTGGGTCACAGCAATGTCCGTGCTCGGTCACTGCAGTGTCCGTGCTGGGTCACAGCAGTGTCCGTGCTGGGTCACAGCAGTGTCCGTGCTGGGTCACAGCAGTGTCCGTGCTGGGTCACAGCAGTGTCCGTGCTGGGTCACAGCAGTGTCCGTGCTGGGTCACAGCAGTGTCCGTGCTGGGTCACAGCAGTGTCCGTGCTGGGTCACAGCAGTGTCCGTGTGGAACAGTGTTCCAGACTATGGATCAGAACTCTTCTCCAGGCTGAGGGACTGACCACCTCGAAACTACGTCTTCAAGAGTGATGAACTAATTACATCGTCTTTACATCTCCACTGCTCCTGCTGCCTCCTCTGTATTTGACTGAAGAAGCCTACTGTGTAGGCGACACGTTTCGGAATAATGATACCTAACTGTTGCACTAGTGTCTTACTTAACAAATCACTCCTAAGGCACACAACTGAGCTCCACAGTGGAGACAATTCTTTCGAGACTAACTCTGATACATTTTGTATAAGACCAGTGAAGGTAAACACACCTCGCCTGGTCATGTCTTGGCTGAGGTAGTCTAAACTCCTGTCTATGAGGCCGGAGGCTCGAGCCTTCACCTCTCTAGACACAGATCACTCTGAGTGGCAGTTAGCCCTCACTTATCCGGCTTCTTGAGCCTATCACCACCGAAGGTACCTTAGAGTGCCTGTTTTCCTGAGGCACCTTCAAGCCAGGGCCACGAGTGTGACCTGTCACCCTTGAGAGGTGCAATGGAGTGCCTGGCTTCCTGAGGCACCTTCAAGCCAAGGCCACGAGTGTGACCTGTCACCCTTGAGAGGTGCAATGGAGTGCCTGGCTTCTTCTTCACCAGTTGAGTGATCAAGCAAGTAACTAAAACAATTAAGAAGAAAGTGGAGGTCTCAGCAATGATGCACAAACAATAACTTGAAGTGTAAGATGAATCTCCTGGATGCTGAGGTGACTCACCAACACTGCTGCTCTAATTGCTGCAGTCTGGGAGGGATGAGGAAGGAGGAAGGGAGAGAGGGAGATAAATAAGGGAGGGAGAGAGGGAGATAAATAAGGGAGGGAGAGAGGGAGATAAATAAGGGAGGGAGACAGGATTAAATAAGTGAGGGGGAGGAGGGTTCGTAGTAGGGAGTACGGATGGGTGGGAGGGAGAAGGTACCTATGGAAGTCAGGGAGTGAATGAAGGCCGAGATCAGGAAGGACGAGAAGAGAGAGAGATAGGGAGATGGAGATCAAGGTTAGAGACACGAGACATCTCTCTAAACCTTACATTTTCCCACCAATAAGAACATAAGAAAGGAGGAACACTGCAGCAGGCCCGTTGGCCCCTACTAGGCAGGTCCTTCACAATCCATCCAACAACAATAGCAACTGAAACAGCAGCAACAGCAACAACAGCAGCAGCAACAACAGTAGCAACAGGAACAGTAGCTACAGCAGCAGCAGCAGCAGCAGCAACAACAATAGCAACAGTAGCAACATCAGCATCAACAACAACAACAATAGCAACAACAACAACAATAGCAATGGAAGCAACAACAACAACAGCACCAGCAGCAGCAATAACAACAACAATAGCAACATCATGAACAGAAGCTACAAAGACAACAATAGCAACGGCAGTAGCTGCAGCAACAGTAGGGCAGTAGCAGCAACAACAACAGCAGCAGCAACACCAACAACAACAAAAAAAAACTCAGTAAGAGCAGCAGCAACATCAACAGCAGCAGGAGTAGTAGCAGCAACCACAACAACAACAGCAACAGCAGTATCAACAGCAGCAGTAGCAACATCAACACCAGCAGGAGTAGTAGCAGCAACAACAACAACAGCAGCAGCAGTATCAACAGCAGCAGCAGCAGTATCAACAGCAGCAGCAGTATCAACAGCAGCAGCAACAACAACAGCAGCAGCAGCAGCAGTATCAACAGCAGCAGCAGCAGTATCAACAGCAGCAGCAGTATCAACATCAGCAGCAGCAGTATCAACAGCAGCAGCAGTATCAACAGCAGCAGCAGTATCAACAGCAGCAGCAGCAACATCAACATCAGCAGGAGTAGTAGCAGCAACAACAACAGCAGCAGCAGCAGTATCAACAGCAGCAGCAGCAGCAACATCAACAGCAGCAGTAGTAGCAGCAACAACAACAACAGCAGAGGCAGTATCAACAGCAGCAGCAACATCAACAGCAGCAGGAGTAGTAGCAGCAACAACAGCAACAGCAGAGGCAGTATCAACAGCAGCAGGAGTAGTAGCAGCAACAACAACAGCAGCAGCAGCAGTATCAACAGCAGCAGCAGCAGTATCAACAGCAGCAGCAGTATCAACAGCAGCAGCAGTATCAACAACAGCAGCAGCAACATCAACAGCAGCAGGAGTAGTAGCAGCAACAACAACAGCAGCAGCAGCAGCAGCAGTATCAACAGCAGCAGCAGCAGCAACATCAACAGCAGCAGTAGTAGCAGCAACAACAACAACAGCAGAGGCAGTATCAACAGCAGCAGCAGCAGCAACATCAACAGCAGCAGGAGTAGTAGCAGCAACAACAACAACAGCAGAGGCAGTATCAACAGCAGCAGCAGCAGCAACATCAACAGCAGCAACAACAACAGCAGCAGCAGTATCAACAGCAGCAGCAGCAGCAACATCAACAGCAGCAGGAGTAGTAGCAGCAACAACAACAGCAGCAGCAGCAGTATCAACAGCAGCAGCAGCAGCAACATCAACATCAGCAGGAGTAGTAGCAGCAACAACAACATCAACAGCAGCAGTAGTAGCAGTAGCAGCAACAACAACAGCAGCAGCAGCAACATCAACAGCAGCAGGAGTAGTAGTAGCAACAACAACAGCAGCAGTATCAACAGCAGCAGCAACAACAACACCAACAGCAGTAGTAGCAGCAACAATAACAACAACAACAGTAGTAGAAGCAGCAGCAACAACAACAACATCAATAGTAGCAGCAACAACAACAACAACAACAGCAGTAGTAGCAGCAACAACAACAGCAGCAGCAGCAGTATCAACAGCAGCAGCAGCAGTAGTAGCAGTAGCAGCAACAACAACAGCAGCAGCAGTAGTAGCAGCAACAACAACAGCAGCAGCATCAACAGCAGCAGTAGTAGCAGTAGCAGCAACAACAACAGCAGCAGTATCAACAGCAGCAGTAGTAGCAGTAGCAGCAACAACAACAGCAGCAGCAGTAGTAGCAGCAACAACAACAGCAGCAGCAGCAGTAGTAGCAGCAACAACAACAGCAGCAGCAGCAGTATCAACAGCAGCAGTAGTAGTAGCAGCAGCATCAACAGCAGCAGTAGTAGCAGCAGTAGTAGCAGCAGCAGCAGCAGCAGCAGCAGCAGCATCAACAGCAGCAGCAGCAGCAGCAGTATCAACAGCAGCAGTAGTAGTAGCAGCAGCAGCAGCAGCAGCAGCATCAACAGCAGCAGTAGTAGCAGCAGTAGTAGCAGCAGCAGCAGCAGCAGCAGCAGCATCAACAGCAGCAGTAGTAGCAGCAACAACAACAACAATAGCAGCAGCAGCATCAACAGCAGCAGCAGCAGCAGCAGCAGCAGCAGCAGCAGCAGCATCAACAGTAGCAGCAACATCAACAGCAGCAGCAGCAGCAGCAGCAGCAGCAACAGCAGCAGCACATCAACAGCAGGCAGCAGCAGCAGCAGCAGCAGTAGTAGCAGCAGCAGCAGCATCAGCAGCAGCAGCAGCAGCATCAACATCAGCAGTAGTAGCAGCAACAACAACAACAATAGCAGCAGCAGCAGCATCAACAGCAAGCAGCAGCAGCAGCAGCAGCAGCAGCAGCAGCAGGTATAAACACTGACCAGGCTGGGTTGCCTTCAGTATGCTGGTAGAGCTTGAGAGATAGAGAGCTCTACGGGCCGTGTCTCCTGCCCCTCTCTCTCTCTCTCTCACTCTCTCTCTCATTCTCTCTCTCATCTCTCCCATTCCTCGAAGCCACGACACAAAAACTCAGTGATTTAGAGCGCAACCTCCGTGATTTAGAGCGCACTCACCGCGTGTGTCTAATTCTAAAATCGCGTTTCCTTAGAACGTAAGTTAAGAGACATTTGCGTAGCCTACAAAATCACTGCTACCCTGCTTGTAGAGGAGTATCCCTGCCCCAGATATACCTGCCCCAGATATACCTGCCCCAGATATACCTGCCCCAGATATACCTGCCCCAGATATACCTGCCCCAGATATACCTGCCCCAGATATACCTGCCCCAGATATACCTGCCCCAGATATACCTGCCCCAGATATACGCGCGTAGTGGGATATATACGTAATGTTGATATATATATACGAGTGTGTGTGTGATGTGTATGATTTATATAGGAACAGAATGGCGTAGAAAAGGAACATTGATGTGTCTTGAGTGGTGAATGACCCGTGTACACAGCAACAGGAGCAGTAACAGTAACGGACAATGAAAAACGGCAGCAACAGGAGCAGAAAGAACGATATTTTTAGTAGTAGCAACAGCAACAGCAGCAGCAGCTGGAGAAGTAACAGCTGGCAGCAGCAGCAGCAGTAGCGGTAGTAGTAGTGGTAGCAGCAGCAGTAACAGTAGAATCAACCACAGAAACAGCAGAAGGATTAGTAGTAGTAGAAACAGTAGTAGCTTTAGTACTAGCAGTAGCAACAACAGTAGTGGAAACAGTAGCATTAGAAGCAGCAGTAGCAACCACAGTAGCAGCAGTACCAGCAGCAGCAGCAACAGCAACAACAGCAGCAGGAAGAGAGGGTATGAAGAGAGTTGTGGACCCGGACACATGAATACTCCACACCTTTACAGGTAAGTTGAAGGAGGAGGTGGTGGAGGAGGAGGTGGAGGAGTAGGTGGAGGAGTAGGTGGTGGAGGAGGAGTTGGAGGAGGAGGAGGTGGTGGAGGAATAGGTGGTAAAGGAGGAGGAGGAGGTGGTGGAGGAGGAGGTAGAGGAGTAGGTGGAGGAGTAGGTGGAGGAGGAGGTGGTGGAGGATGAGTTGGAGGAGGAAGAGGTGGTGGAGGAATAGGTGCTAAAGGAGGAGGACGAGGTGGTGGTGGAGGAGGAGGAGGAGGAGGGGTGGTGGTGTGGTGGAGGAGGAGGAGGAGGTGGTGGAGGAATAGGTGGTAAAGGAGGAGGAATAGGTGGTAAAGGAGGAGGAGGAGGAGGAGGGGTGGTGGTGTGGTGGAGGAGGAGGAGGAGGTGGTGGAGGAGGAAGATAATGAAGAAGCAGAAAAGGAAGAGGAAAGAGAAATGAGTAAGGAAATTGCTTCCTGCATCAGGTGTCTGTCTGGTTCCACCACCAAAAACACCACCAGCACCAGCACCACCACCACCACCACCACCAACAACAACAACAGCAACAACATCACCACCACCACCATCACCAACAACAACAACACCACCATCAACACTACCACCAACACCACCACCATCACCACCACCAACACAACCACCAACACCACCACCGTAACCACCACTACCAACACGACCACCAACACCACCACCACCAACAACACCACCATCACCAACACCACCACCACCACCAAAACCACCATCATCACCACCACCATCACCCCACCACCAACACCACCACCACCACTACCAGCACCACCCTCACCACCACCAACACCACCACCATCACCACCACTACCACCACCACCACCAAACCAACACCACCAACAACACCAACACCACCACCACCAACACCACCACCACCAGCACCACCAAAACCACCATCATCACCACCACCACCAACACCACCACCAACACCACCACCAACACCACCAACACCACCACCATCACCACTACTACCAACACCAACACCACCACCACCACCAACACCACCACCAACACCACCACCACCACCACCAACACCACCACCATCATCACAACTACCAACACCAACACCACCACCACCACCAACACCAACACCAACACCACCACCACCACCACCACCACTACCAACACCACCACCATCATCACCACTACCAACACCAACACCACCACCACGACCACCAACACCAACACCACCACCATCATCACCACAACCAATACCAACACCACCACCACCACCACCACCAACACCAACACCACCACCAACACCAACACCACCACCAACACCACCAACACCACCACCATCATCACCACTCCACACAACACCACCACACGACCACCAGACCAACACCACCACCATCATCACCACTACCACACCAACACCACCACCACCACCACCAACACCACCATCATCACCAACACCAACACCACCACCAACAACAACAATACACAGCAGAAATTATGTGCCAGAGAGGAAAGTGTCAGAAAGCTTTACGTTGAAAATTACAGAGATAACAAGAATTTTCTCAACAAGAGGTCCCAAACTAGTGGTCCCAAACTAGTGGTCCCAAACGAGTGGTCCCAAAATAGTGGTCCCAAATTTGTGGTCCTTAACTAGTGGTCCCTAAATAGTGGTCCCAAACTAGTGGTCCCAAGCTAGTGGTCCGAAACTAGTAGTCTCAAACTAGTGGTTCCAAATTAGTGGTCCTTAAAACCAGTGCTCCGTAACTAGTGCTCCCTAACTACTGGTTCCTATCTAGTGGTTCCTAACTAGTGGTCCTAAAATAGTGGTCCCAAATTAGTGGTCCCAAACTAGTGGTCCTTAACTAGTGCTTCCTAACTAGTGCTCCCTAACCAGTGGTTCCTATCTAGTGGTTCCTAACTAGTGGTCCTAAAATAGTGGTCCAAAACCAGTGGTCCCAAACTAGAGGTCCCAAATTAGAGGACCCAAACTAGAAGTCCCAAACTAGAAATCCCAAACTAGAAGTCCCAAAATAGAAGTCTTAATCTAGAGAACCCAAACTAGAAGTCTTACACTAGACGTCCCAAACTAGAAGTAAAAAAACTAGAGTCCCAAACTAGAAGTCCCAAAACAGATGAATAAAACCAGGGGATTACAATAAGGTCAATACAATAAGACGTTGAAATAAAATAAATAAAACCAGAGGTTGCAATAAGGTGAATAAACCAGGAGATGCAATAAGGTCAATAAAACGAGAGGGCTGAAATAAGGTCAATAAGGCCAGGGGATCCAATAAGGTCAATAAAACAAGGGGGCTGAAATAAGGTCAATAAAGCCAAGGGTGGCAATAATGTCAATAAAACGAGAGGGCTGAAATAAGGTCAATAAAATCAGCAGTGGCAATAAGGTCAATAAAACCAGGGGCTGCAATAAGGTCAATAAAACTAGAGGCTGCAATACGGTCAACAAAACCAGGGGGCTGAAATAAGGTCAATAGAACTAGAGAGTTGCAATAAGATCAATAAAAAGTGGGAGTTACAATAAGTAAGAGTTACAATAAAACCAGGGGTTGCAATAAATAAAACCAAGGGGCTGCAATAAGGTCAATAAAAAAAGGGGGTTGCAGTAAGGTCAATAAAACAGGGTTTCAATAAGGTGAATAAAACCAGGGGGTTGCAATAAGGTCAATAAAACCAGGGGGTTGCAATAAGGTCAATAAAACCAGGGGGTTGCAATAAGGTAAAAAAACCAGGGGATTGCAATAAGGTCAATAAAACCAGGGGATTGCAATAAGGTTGTAAGGAATGAAGCCTCTTTCAACATCCTCCCTTTAAAAATAAAGAGAGGCTTCCAAGGGACCTCCACCCTCCCCCTTCCTTCCCCTCCCTCTCCCCCTTGACTCCCCTTTGAGGGGTAACTTGAGGCTGGTGAAGGTCTCTTGATCCGATGAATTGGAGCTACCCTTCCTACTCTCTCCTACCTCGGATCAAGTCTGATTACCTTCCTGTTCCTACTATAAAATACAACTACCAGTACAACTACAACCACAACTACCAGTACTACTACAACCACAACTACCAGTACTATAATAACCACAACTACCAGTACTAGTACAACCACAACTACCAGTACTGCTTGAACCATAGCTACTAGTACAACTTCAACCACAACTACCAGTTCTACTACAACTGCAGCTACCATCACTACTACAATCACAACTATCATTACTACTACAACCACAACTACGAGTACTACACAATTACCAGCACTACCACAACTAACAGCCCTACCACAACTAACAGGACTACCACAGCTACCAGTATTAATATATGTCAGGTCAGCATACTGACGGTGACAACGAAATGTACAACATTTTTGACTCTCTCTCTCTGTTGTTTCACAACAGAGAGAGAGAGAGAGAGATCTCAGTGTCAGAGAACAGTAATAACGGTCAGGACCAGAATAAACCATGCATAATCAAGGTCACTGGTGACTTGATCCTCGGACAAGTTGACAGAATGGAACCCAACACGTCACAGGTCTCTGATGAGTAATCTTGATGGTTGATAAACGCAAACAGGATGTTAGCAAATCATTAGCAAGTCTCTGCAACAGGTCACTACAAACAGGTGAAATGTGATACCCATTTACAGAGTGGGAGGCAGGTCCTTATCTTCAGATTAGAGACCAGTCAGAGTAACCTCATTTACGGGGAAGTTGATGGAAACAATAATTATTGATGCATTTTGAAGTCCCATTGAAAGATTTAATTGATGAATGATACTCACAACGGGTTTATAAAGGTACTTTCTAACCTTTTTTTCATTAAAATATTCGAGGCGGTGGACGAAGAGAAACAATACAATTTTGTGTGTATATACTTGAGTAAGCTCTTTGAGAGAGTTTCACGCAAGAGCCTGATAAAGAAAGTCGCGGCACATGGTATAGGAGGAGTAATTATCTCCTAGGTCGAGGAATGGCTAACGGATAGGCAACAGTTTTCTTTAATGGGGATAAATCAGAATGGGGCTCTGTTACTAGTGGCTGACAACAGGGGTCAGTGTTGGGACCTCGGTTACTAGTGGCTGACAGCAGGGGTCAGTGTTGGGACCTCGGTTACTAGTGGCTGACAGCAGGGGTCAGTGTTGGGACCCTTGTTGTTCATAATCTACATTGAAGAGAGGATGAATAGCGACATTAGTAACTTTGCCGAGGACACTAAATGAAGTCGTCAAATAATTTCTAATAAATAGACTAGAGCACTACAGGATGACGTGGAGGGGCTGGTGTGGTGGTCGAAGAAGTGGCAGATGCAGTTCAATGCAGACAAGTGTAAGGCTCTAATCGTACGAAACGGAAATAACTAATGGTACTTATAAGCTAAACAATGTAGTTCTTAGTCAGACTGAATGTTAAAAAAAATATTAGGAGTTCTGGTGGGCAGAAATTTAAAAGCAAGACAACAGTGCATAAGAGTTTTTGGCTTCATATTAAGAAGTTTAAATAATAAAAGTCTTCAGGTCAAGTTTCAACTTTATATATCTGGTAAAGCTTCGTTTAGATTATGCTGCTCAGTTCTGGTCTCCATATTACAGGATAGACATAAATGCGCTGGAAAACATACAGAAAACGAAGACCAAGTTGACCCCTTGTGTCGGAAATCTTTCCTACGTAGATAGAGTTTAGAGTTTAATTTAATTATAACAATAACGAAAGGTGTATTAGGGGGATATGACTAAAGTTTACAAATGGAAGACAGGAATAAATAAAGGAGATATAAATAGCGTGCTGAAAATATCCAGACTGGACTCGCAACAATGAACTTAAGTTTGAGATATTTGGCAAGAGAGAGAGTGGCAGATAAGTGGAAGACAGTGGCAGATAAGTGGAAGACAGTGGCAGATAAGTGGAAGACAGTGGCAGATAACTGGAAGACAGTGGCAGATAAGTGGAAGACAGTGGCAGACAAGTGGAAGACAGTGGCAGATAAGTGGAAGACAGTGGCAGATAAGTGGAAGACAGTGGCAGATAAGTGGAAGACAGTGGCAGATAAGTGGAAGACAGTGGCAGACAAGTGGAAGACAGTGGCAGACAAGTGGAAGACAGTGGCAGATAACTGGAAGACAGTGGCAGACAAGTGGAAGACAGTGGCAGACAAGTGGAAGACAGTGGCAGACAAGTGGAAGACAGTGGCAGATAAGTGGAAGACAGTGGCAGACAAGGGAAAGACAATGGCAGACAAGTGGAAGACAGTGGCAGACAAGGGGAAGACAGTGGCAGACAAGGGGAAGACAGTGGCAGATAACTGGAAGACAGTGGCAGACAAGTGGAAGACAGTGGCAGACAAGTGGAAGACAGTGGCAGACAAGTGGAAGACAGTGGCAGACAAGTGGAAGACAGTGGCAGACAAGGGAAGACAGTGGCAGACAAGGGGAAGACAGTGGCAGACAAGTGGAAGACAGGGGCAGATAAGTGGAAGACAGTGGCAGACAAGGGGAAGACAGTGGCAGACAAGGGGAAGACAGTGGCAGATAACTGGAAGACAGGGAACAAGGAAGACAGTGGCAGACAAGGGAAGACAGTGGCAGATAACGGAAGACAGTGGCAGAAAGGAAGACAGTGGCAGACAAGGAAGACAGTGGCAGACAAGGGAAGACAGTGGCAGATAACGGAGCAGTGGCAGACATGGAAGACAGTGGCAGACAAGGGAAGACAGTGGCAGACAAGGGGAAGACAGTGGCAGACAAGGGAAGACAGTGGCAGATAACTGGAAGACAGTGGCAGACAAGTGGAAGACAGTGGCAGACAAGGAAGACAGTGGCAGACAAGGGAAGACAGTGGCAGACAAGTGGAAGACAGTGGCAGATAATGGAAGACAGTGGCAGACAAGTGGAAGACAGTGGCAGACAAGGGAAGACAGTGGCAGACAAGGGAAGACAGTGGCAGACAAGTGGAAGACAGTGGCAGAATAACGTGGAAGACAGTGGCAGATAATGGAAGACAGTGGCAGACAAGTGGAAGACAGTGGCAACAAGGGAAGACAGTGGCAGACAAGTGGAAGACAGTGGCAGACAAGTGGAAGACAGTGGCAGACAAGGGGAAGACAGTGGCAGACAAGTGGAAGACAGTGGCAGACAAGTGGAAGACAGTGGCAGACAAGGGGAAGACAGTGGCAGACAAGTGGAAGACAGTGGCAGATAAGTGGAAGACAGTGGCAGACAAGGGGAAGACAGTGGCAGACAAGTGGAAGACAGTATCAGACAAGTGGAAGACAGTGGCAGACAAGGGGAAGACAGTGGCAGACAAGTGGAAGACAGTGGCAGACAAGGGGAAGACAGTGGCAGACAAGGGGAAGACAGTGGCAGATAAGTGGAAGACAGTGGCAGACAAGGGGAAGACAGTGGCAGACAAGTGGAAGATAGTGGCAGATAAGTGGAAGACAGTGGCAGACAAGTGGAAGACAGTGGCAGACAAGGGGAAGACAGTGGCAGACAAGGGGAAGACAGTGGCAGACAAGTGGAAGACAGTGGCAGACAAGTGGAAGACAGTGGCAGACAAGGGGAAGACAGTGGCAGATAAGTGGAAGACAGTGGCAGACAAGGGAAGACAGTGGCAGATAAGTGGAAGACAGTGGCAGACAAGGGGAAGACAGTGGCAGACAAGGGGAAGACAGTGGCAGACAAGTGGAAGACAGTGGCAGACAAGGGGAAGACAGTGGCAGACAAGGGGAAGACAGTGGCAGACAAGGGGAAGACAGTGGCAGGTAGACTCACAGAGGTCAGAAGTCTGAGTAGCTTTAAAAAAGAAAGTTGAGAAGTTATGTGAAGTGGGTGTGAGCTAGACCTGCCTAACACGGGCCAGTAGGCCTCCTGCAATGTTCTTTCACTCTCATGTTCTTAAGTTAGTGCTATTACAATGGCAAGGTAGGGGAGGAGGGGAGGAGGGAGGGAGGGTGAAGGGAGGGGGGGAGGAGGGAGGGGGGAAGAGAGGACTGGCTGGACATAATATGCAAATCTCTGAGTTGAAATTTAAAACTTGAAGCTGAGAGACAATTTGTAAATTGCTTGTGACGCTGAATAGAATTCTGGACGTCCAGCCACGTACATGTGTGTGTGTGTGTGTGTGTGTGTGTGAGTGTGTGTGTGTGTGTGTATGTGTGTGTGTGTGTATTTGTGTGTGTGTGTGTGTGTGTGTGTGTTAGTTAACATTTTGTCCTAGGCACATGTCGATTAGACACTAGGCCTGTTGTATGTGTGTGTGTGTGTGTGTGTGTGTGGTGATGTGTGTGTGTGTGTGTGTGTGTGTGTGTGAGTGTGCGCGCATGTATATATTCACACACAGATATTTATTAAGAGTACCAGTGAGTGAGGTGACATAATGAAATCAGGCTGACTGGCACCGTAGACTTCCACGAAGCTGCCAATATTCTTCTTCATGTGTGAGGTAATTATTTTGAACCCCTTCCACTTTCAATTCCAATTCAACCGCCTAACAGTCCCTCACATCTCTGTCTCTCTGTCTCTGTCTGTCTGTCTGTCTGTCTGTCTCTCTGTCTCTCTGTCTGTCTGTCTGTCTGTCTGTCTGTCTCTCTGTCTCTGTCTGTCTGTCTGTCTGTCTGTCTGTCTCTCTGTCTCTCTGTCTCTCTGTCTCTCTGTCTCTCTGTCTCTCTGTCTCTCTCATAGAGACGGCATCGTGTGCTGGTGCTCTATGAGGAAGCAATTTTGTCTTATTGCCAGGCTAGGGAAGGGAGTTTCGCCTCTCGGTATACGGGATATAAGGGTAAAAATTCCGGCAAATGAGAGAGAGATACCCGAGGAGAGATAGCGTTTTTCCCGGAGATTATTTCCTGGTTATTTTTGCCCTTAGGTTGAAGTACCCCCTTCTTGTATCGTGGTATTTTGGTCTTGTGGCCAGGTACCCCCCTTGTAGCATGGTATCTTGGTCTTGTGGCCAGGTACCCCCGTCTTGTATCGTGGTATTTTGGTCTTGTGGCCAGGTACCCCCCTTGTAGCATGGTATCTTGGTCATGTGGCCAGGTACCCCCGTCTTGTAGCGTGGTATCTTGGTCTTGTGGCCAGGTACCTCCCTTGTAGCGTGGTATCTTGGTCTTGTGGCCAGGTACCCCCTTCTTGTATCGTGGTATCTTGGTCTTGTGGCCAGGTACCCCCCGTCTTGCATCGTGGTATCTTGGTCTTGTGGCCAGGTACTCCTGTCTTGTATCGTGGTATCTTGGTCTTGTGGCCAGGTACTCCCGTCTTGTATCGTGGTATCTTGGTCTTGTGGCCAGGTACTCCGTCTTGTATCGTGGTATCTTGGTCTTGTGGCCAGGTACCCCCGTCTTGTATCGTGGTATCTTGGTCTTGTGGCCAGGTACTCCTGTCTTGCATCGTGGTATCTTGGTCTTGTTGCCAGGTACTTCTGTCTTGCATCGTGGTATCTTGGTCTTGTTGCCAGGTAATCCTGTCTTCTAGCGTGGCATCTTGGTCTTGGGCCAGGTACCTCTTGATCGTGGTATCTTGGTCTTGTGGCCAGGTACCCTCTTGTATCGTGGTATCTTGGTCTGTGGCCAGGTACTCCTGTCTTGCATCGTGGTATCTTGGTCTTGTCCCAAAGGTACTTCTGTCTTGCATCGTGTATCTTGGTCTTGTGCAGGTAATCCTGTCTTCTAGGTGGCATCGGGCTTAATGTATTCGGTCTGTAGCGAGGTATCCTAGTGGTGTAGCGAGGCATCCCTGTCTTGTAGCGAGGTATCCAAGTCGTGTACCATGGTATCCCGGCCTTGTAGCGAGGTATCCCCCGTTTCATAGTGAGGTATCGTAGTCATGTAGCATGGTATCCCGGCCTTGTAGTGAGGTATGCTAGTCGTGTAGCTAGGTATCCCTGTCTTGTAGCGAGGCATCCCGGCCTTGTAACGAGGTATCCCGGTCTTGTAGCGAGGTATCCCGGTCTTGTAACGAGGTATCCCGGTCTTGAAGCGAGGTATCCCGGTCTTGTAGCGAGGTATCCCGGCCTTGTAACGAGGTATCCCGGTCTTGTAGCGAGATATCCCGGTCTTGTACGAGGCATCCCGGCCTTGTAGCGAGGTATCCGGTCTTGTGCGAGTATCCCGGTCTTGTAACAGTATCCGTCTTGAGCAGGTATCCGGTCTTGAGTACCCGCCTTGTAACGAGTATCCGGTCTTGGCAGATATCGTCTTTGGAGGCATCCCGGCCTTGTAGCGAGGTATCCCGGTCTTGTAGCGAGGTATCCGGTCTTGTAGCGAGTATCCGGTCTTGTAGCGAGGTATCCGGTCTTGTAGCGAGGTATCCGCCTTGTAACGAGGTATCCCGGTCTTGTAGCGAGATATCCGGTCTTGTAGCGAGGCATCCCGGCCTTGTAGCGAGGTATCCCGGTATTGTAGCGAGGTATCCCGGTCTTGTAGCGAGGTATCCCGGCCTTGTAACGAGGTATCCCGGTCTTGTAGCGAGATATCCCGGTCTTGTAGCGAGGCATCCCGGCCTTGTAGCGAGGTATCCCGGTCTTGTAGCGAGGTATCCCGGTCTTGTAGCGAGGTATCCCGGCCTTGTAACGAGGTATCCCGGTCTTGTAACGAGGTATCCCGGTCTTGTAACGAGGTATCCCGGTCTTGTAACGAGGTATCCCGGTCTTGTAACGAGGTATCCCGGTCTTATAACGAGGTATCCCGGTCTTGTAACGAGGTATCCCGGTCTTGTAACGAGGTATCCCGGTCTTGTAACGAAGTATCCCGGTCTTGTAACGAGGTATCCCGGCCTTGTAACGAGGTATTCCGGTCTTGTAACGAGGTATCCCGGTCTTGTAACGAGGTATCCCGGCCTTGTAACGAGGTATCCCGGTCTTGTAACGAAGTATCCCGGTCTTGTAACGAGGTATCCCGGCCTTGTAACGAGGTATTCCGGTCTTGTAACGAGGTATCCCGGTCTTGTAACGAGGTATTCCGGTCTTGTAACGAGGTATCCCGGTCTTGTAGCGAGGTATCCCGGTCTTGTAGCGTGGGTTCCCAACAGTGTGTGTGTGTGTGTGTACTCATCTATTTGTACTCACCTATTTGTGTTTGCAGGGGTCGATTCATAGCTCCTGGCCCCGCCTCTTCACTGATCGCTACTAGAGAGAGAGAGAGAGAGAGAGAGAGGAGGTGGTGTGTGTGTGTGTTGTGATGTGTGTAGTGTGTGTGTGTGTGTGTATGTGTGTGTATGTGTGTGTGTATGTGTGTGTGTGTTCACGTATGTGTACGTGTGTGTATGTAATCAGAAGCTCTATTAAGGCCAGTAATCGTTAGTATGGCTTCTGCCTGCACTGTGATTGGCTCTCTCTCTCCTCTCTTTGACCTTGCTCGGCCAATCACGCGATAACGACCCCACCCTTGTCGTTGGAGTGAGGGGTCGTTAAGTGTTTTTTTTATCATACGTCGCTAGTTCACTTATCAGGGAGAGAGAGAAAGAGAGAGAGAGAGAGAGAGAGAGAGAGAGAGAAGAGAGAGAGAGAGAGAGAGAGAGAGAGAGAGAGAGAGAGAAGAACGGGGTCGTTTATCCTATTTAGTTACTCCTTATTTGTACAGCCTACATCATCCTGGACTAAGGGAAGCCCTGGGAGTTACGTGACTGCTTAGTCCTGGTACCTGAGTGCTGGTACCTGAGTGCTGGTACCTGAGTCCCGGTACCTGCGTGTTGGTACCTGAGTACTGGTACCTGCGTGCTGGTACCCGAGTTCCGGTACCTGATTACCCGTACGTAAATGCCGGTACCTGATTACCGGTACATAAGTGCCGGTACCTGAGTGCCGGTACCTGAGTCCCGGTAAGTGAGTGCCGGTGCCTGAGTGCCAGTACCTGAGTCCCGGTATCATGTACCGGGACTCAGGTACCCGGCACATGTACCGGGAGTAGCGTACCGGTACCGTGGTACTGTAAATGTGCTGCTATATGCTTTCTTCTCAGTACAGTGCTTTCTTTCAGTCATTCTCTCTCTCTATCTCTCTCTCTCTCTCTCTCTCTCTGTCTCTCTGTCTCTGTCTCTGTCTGTCTGTCTGTCTCTCTCTCTCTCTCTCTCTCTCTCTCTCTCTCTCTCTCTCTCTCTCTTCCTCTCTCTCTCTCTCTCTTTGTACATTTCCCTCTCAAACTACCATATACTCCCACGTACACCCACGCACGTGGGAACGTACATACACGTATGTGGCAACATACACTCACGTGAGAACGTACTTCCACGGATGTGGGAACGTACATCCACGTGGCAACGTACAACCTCGTGGGAATGTACATCAATGTAAGTGGGAACGTATATCCACGGACGAGGGAACGTACAGCCACGTTGGAACTCACATTCACGTACGTGGGAACGTACACCCACGTGTGAACGTACATTAACGGTCGTGGCAACGTACACCAACGTGGGAACATATATCCACGTACGTGGGAACTTACACCCACGTACATTGAACGTATATCCATGTGGGAACATACACCCACGTACGTGGGAACATACACCCACGTGAAAACGTACACCCACCTTGGAACGTACAGCAACGTGGGAACGTACATACAAGTGGGAACGTACATCCAGGTGGTAAGGTACATCCACGGACGTGGGAAGGTACATTCACGTACGTGGGAACGTACACCCACGTATGTTTGAACGTACACACACGTGGGAATGTACAGCAACATGGGAACGTACACGTACGTGGGAACGTGCATTCACGTACGAGAGAAACGTACACCCACGTGCTAACGTACACCAATATGGGAACGTACAGCAACGTGGGAACGTACACGCACGTGGGAAAGTACATCCCCGTAGGAACGTACATCGACGGACGTGGGAAGGTAGAGCCAGGCTCCCACGTACAGTCATGCTGCTTCATTAAGGATCCAAACACAGCCAAGCAACACACTCTGCAGAATTAAAACATAAATTGTGTTTTTTAATCAAAAGAAAAAACACCGTAATTTATTATTGACTAGTTCAAAATTATTATTTTTTTCTTCTTCTTCTTTTTCATCTTTTTATAATAATAATAATAATAATAATAATAATAATAATAATAATAATAATAATAATAATAATAATAATAATAATAATAATAATAATAATAATAATAATAGCAGTAATAAAATTAGTAATAATAATGAAAATAAGAAAAATAATAATAATAGCAATAATAATAATATTAGTAATAATAATAATAATAATAATACTAATAATAATATCAATAATAACAACAACAACAACAACTACAACAACAACAACAACAATAATAATAATAATAATAATAATAATAATAATAATAATAATAATAATAATAATTATTATTATTATTATTATTATTATTATTTTGGATGATGATTTTGTATTTTTTATCAATTAATTATTAAAATTATTCTTGTGGTTGCACTCGGCATTAGTAAGTTATCAAAGCAATTATATTAATGACCTCATTAATGAGGCTCCCGATAATGAAAGGTAATAACGCTGTCGGTATTATTTTTTTTAAAGTTAGATGTCTACAGCATGTTTTAATGTTATCAGTGTAGTTTGAAGTGTGTGTGTGTGGTATATATACATACATGTATATACATACATATATATATATATATATATATATATATATATATATATATATATATATATATATATATATATATATATATATATATATATATATATATATATATTGAAGAATAATTTGAGGTGCGTAGTGCCTGTGGTCTGAGGCACTGAGTGGCACAAAAGGATTAATATTCTCTTTGTGTTTCAGTCTGGATCATGGCAATTAAATGTATTTTTAAATCGTTAATACATGAATAATGAGAGAAGGTCCTCTGGTATATGTTGTTGCGTAGGTTATACTGAGTGTGTGTTGATGTGTAGGTTATACTGAGTGTGTTGATGTGTAGGTTATACTGAGTGTGTGTTGATGTGAAGGCGTGTGTGTGTGTGTGAGTGTAAATGTACGTACACTCACACACACACACACACGCACACAAACACACATACACACACACTATAATAAACAATAACCAGCATGGGTTTATGGACGATCAATATTGTCTTACTAACCTGTCACAGTTTTGTGACAAAATAACAGATAGAGAGAGAGAGAGAGAGAGAGAGAGAGAGAGAGGTGTTCAGTGGATTACATTTCTTAATACTGAAAGAGGGTCTTTAATAATATGTAACAAGAGGCGGTGGATCAGAGAGTATCTCTTGTAGATGAATGGTTCAGAGAACCGACAAGTTGTTAAATTAGACACATATGCAACACTTGGGTATCTTTATTGAGGAAACGTTTCGCCACACAGTGGCTTCATCAGTCCAATACAAAGTAGAAAGGTGTAAGGAGAGGAGGAGTTTGAGGTTATCAGTCCCTCGGCCTGGAGTCGATGTGTTCAGTCCATCAATCTTGTTAGAAGTGTAGAACAAGATTGATGGACTGGACCATCGACTCCAGCCGAGGACTGTACTCAAACTCTCTCTACCACCTTTCTACTGTATTGACTGATGAGCCACTGTGTGGCAACATTTCTCAATAAGATACCCAAGTGTTCATATGTGCTAATTTGTCGTTCTCTGACCATTCATCTACATCCTGTCTGACACAGCAACTTCTTGGGATCTTGATACAAAGGGATTCTTCAACATTTGTCCAAACCTTTGGACAAGGACTTACTTCGACTAGTGGTTGATACCACTATGACCTGCCTCCTCCTGCTTCATCTCACCTGATTACAGCATATAAGCCACCTCTACGGCTTTGTGCTACACTTCTAACAAGATTGATGGACTGAACACATCGACTCCAGGCTGAGGGACTGATAACCTCAAACTCCTCCTCTCCTTACACCTTTCTACTTTGTATTGGACTGATGAAGCCACTGTGTGGCGAAACGTTTCCTCAATAAAGATACCCAAGTGTTGCATATGTGTCTAATTTAACAGAGTATCTCTTGGGAAGGCAGCAGAGAGTGACTGTCAGGAAGGAGACGTCAGAACGGGGAAAGAGTAACAAGCGGGGTTCCTCAAGGATCGGTATTAGAACCAATACTGTTTCTGTTTCGTGTGAATGACATTCCAGATGGGAATGTTTATATCCATGTGTGTTGGTGACGTAAAACTTATGAGAAGAATAAAGTCAGATGAGGACAATAAGAGGGGTTAAAATGATCTGAACGAACAGCAAGAGTGGTCTGATAAGTGGCTGCTTGAAATCAACCTCAGTAAATGCAAGGTCATGAAGATTGAGGAGGGAGCAAAAAGACAGGACATGAGGTATAGACCAAAGGGACAGAGGCTGCAGATTTCGCTCAGAGATAAAGACCTCGGGGTGAGCATAGTGTCCAGTATATCACCAGATGATCGTATAAACCTAATAACTTCTGCAGCCAATGCTCGTCTAGCAAATCTAAGAGTAGCGTTTAGGAATATCAACAAAGAGTCTTTCTGGGCAATTTTTACAGCATACGCGAGGTCCATCTTGGAGTATGCAGCACCAGTGTGGAACACACATTGGAGAAAATGCAGAAGTACAAGGAAAAGCTTGTTCCTGAGCTAAGATACGAGGGGAGGCTTTCGACTGAATGACATTGGAGGACAGAGAGAACCAGGAGAGACATGACAACGATTACACAATACTCAGAGAAAATGACATGGCAGACAGGGACTTGCTGTTTGAGAAGAGACGAACAAGCACCCGAAAGTACAGCTAGAAATTAAAGTCACAGATGAGCCACAGGGATGTCAGGAAGTATTTCTTCAGTCAGAGTGGTCGGGAAGTGGAATGACCTTGTTGATGAAGCGGTGGAGGCAAACTCCATACGTAGCTTTAAGAGCAGGTACGATAGGGGCCCCACGAGGCTAGGAGGGAGTGTACCTGGCAAGTGGCAAGCTGAGAGACGGGACCAGGAGCTGAGACACGATCACCTGCAACAACAAACAGGTGTGTACAAATAGAGGAGTTCACACACACACACACACACACACACATGGGCGTCTGGCAAACCTTAGATTAGCGTTCCGTTACCTTCACAAGGAATCGTTCAAGACACTGTATACCGTGTACGTCAGGCCCATACTAGAATATGTAGCACCAGTCTGGAACCCACACCTGGTCAAGCACGTAAGGAAACTGGAGAAAGTGCAAAGGTTTGCGACAAGGTTAGTTCCACAACTCAGGGGTCTGTCTTATGAAGAAAGATTGAGGGAAATAGGACTAACAACACTGGAGGAAGGAAGGGTCAAACTCGCGCATGAGTGGGTAGAATTGTCAAAGCTTATTTCTTGGGTAGCATTGAAGATTGGGTTGAGCAAATATTCTGTTAGTGGGACGGATTGTGAAGGACCTGCCTAGTATGGGCCAACAGGCCTGCTGCAGTGTTCCTCCTTTCTTATGTTCTTATGTTCTTATGAGACATGATAACGACATACAAAATACTGCGGGGAATTGACAAGGTAGATAGTGACAGGTTGTTTCAGAGAGGGAACACAGAAACAAGGGGACACAACTGGAAGCTGAAGACTCAGATGAGTCAAAGGGATGTGTGGTGTGTAGTGTCTGATATGTGGAAGATGGCTAATGTAATTCCTATTTTTAAAGCAGGGGACAAGTCACTACCGTCAAACTACCGCCCAATAAGCCTGACCTCAATTGTAGGCAAATTACTAGAGTCAATTATAGCTGATATTATTAGAAGCCATCTAGATAACCATAATTTGATTAATGATACCCAGCATGGATTCACGAGGGGCCGTTCCTGCCTATCTAATTTATTAACCTTCTTCAGTAAAGCTTTTGAGGCTGTTGATCACGATAAAGAATTCGATATTGTTTATTTAGACTTTAGTAAGGCTTTTGATAGAGTACCGCACCAGAGACTGTTAAAGAAAGTGGCAGCTCATGGCATTGGGGAAAAGTGCTGTCATGGATCGAGTCATGGCTCACCAATAGGAAGCAGAGAGTGTGCATAAATGGGGTTAAATCCGAATGGGGACTTGTAACAAGTGGTGTTCCACAGGGATCAGTCTTAGGCCCATTGTTATTTATAATATATATCAATGACCTTGATGAGGAATTACTAGTGATATGAGCAAATTCGCCGACGACACGAAGATGGGGAGGATAATTGATTCAAACATAGATGTCATAGAACTTCAGGAAGATTTAGACAAACTTAATTCGTGGTCAGAAAAGTGGCAGATGCAGTTCAATGTAGATAAATGCAAGGTTCTGAAGCTCGGGAGTGTCCATAACCCAAGCACTTATAAGTTAAATAACGTAGAACTTAGCCATACAGATTGCGAGAAGGACTTGGGGGTGATGGTAAGCAGCAACCTTAAACCAAGACAGCAATGCCTAAGCGTATGTAATAAGGCAAATAGATTACTGGGATTTATATCAAAGTGTTAGCAACAGAAGTCCAGAGGTTATATTACAGCTTTATACATCATTAGTAGGCCTCACCTAGATTACGCAGCTCAGTTTTGGTCTCCATATTACAGAATGGACATAAATTCGTTAGAAAACATTCAGCGTAGAATGACTAATTAATACATAGCATTAGAAACTCCTTACGAAGAAAGATTGAAGACCCTAAATTACATTCACTTGTAAGACGTAGAATGAGGGGAGACATGATCGAGGTATACAAGTGGAAAATGGGTATTAACAAAGGGGATATAATAGGTCTTGAGGATATCTCTCAAGAGAACCGCATAATGGATTCAAGTTAGATAAGTTTAGATTTAGAAAGGATATAGGAAAGTATTGGTTTGGAAATAGGGTAGTTGATGAGTGGAACAGTCTGCCTAGTAGGGTTATTGAAGCTAGGACCTTGGGTAGTTTCAAATTTAGGTTGGATAAATTCATGAGTGA